>AWWV01010944.1:0-43867 GCA_001974805.1 Corchorus capsularis
AAATAGTAGGGAATGGACCCAACCTTAAGTATACTTGGTGGGCTTTTGTGGGTCTTGGATCATCCTCATTTTGACTTCTAACAATAAGTATGTATTATATATATATATATATAGTAATACTGGCCGGGCTCAGGCTTTTTGACAGAAAACCAAGGCCTAACCCGTTTACAAAATGGGTCTCTTCCTCTGTTCAAAGCCTGACTTTCGGCCTTAAACTTTTGTTTCAACCCTCCCACTTTTTTGGGCGGACCTTCAGGCCTGAGCAAGTACCCAGGCCATTGAGCAGGTCTATGTAGAAAGAAAATATTTTTCAAATATTCTCACACTAAATATTTTCCACTCGAGTAATACTATTTGTCTCGTCTAATATTCCCCTATGACGTATCGTCGGAAAAAGTTATTATAATTTCTAAAATATAACTGTGTATTTCAAAAGTGTTTTTAACACTAAAAAATACATAAATTGTTTTCTCTTTCCTTTTAAACTTATGTCGTATTAAATCATTTTACCTTTCAAGTTTCAACCATACATTTTCACATTAATACTAAACACCAATAATAATTTTCTACTGCAATTTCTTTTAAAAAGTTTTTTTTAAAACCATTTCTTCAAACTGCAACCGTAATAACTAACTAAATCTAAATAATGCTATATATATATCTATCTAAACTTAGACTTTATACAGAGACTTCGACGTTCAGCCTTAGTAAAATAAGAAAATATATTATTAGTAAAACACATAATAATTTAGTAAATAGTCATAATTACAAATTTTTAATATATAAAAGTAAAAGGCAAGAAAACTTAAAAAGCATGCGCAAAGATTTTTCATAGATAAATTAGTGTTGATTTCTATCAACACTAATGGCAAAGCCTATTTTCTTTATTATCATTTTGCTTCAATGGTTTTGAAATCATTAGCAGCGAAAGCAGAAGGCGGTGAATCCCTGCTTAGGAACAATGCAAGAAACATAGTGAGAATTTAGATGTGTGCATATCCACATTAGAAACTATATATATAGATACAAAGTTTCTAATGTGGATTTGCACACGTCTAGACTCCTCTCATAATTTATTAGGAGGAACAAGCTTGACGAGCGAAGATTTGACGACAGAGGTAAACACATAAACCTTATTGTTATGTTGCTGGAACATTGTGAGACTTGTGCCATTGGATTTTGTCTCCTCATAATTGATAAGGAGGAATAAGATTGACGAGCAAAGATTTGACGACACCGGTAAACACATAAACCTTATTGTTATGTTGCTGGAACATGGTGGTGAGGTTTGTGTCATTGCATTCTGTAGCACTATGACGTGTGAGGCCAAAAGACTTATAAGTGTAGTAATAATTCGTTGCATCAAAGGCAAGGATGCCAATCATATTTAGGCCAAAAGCATCGTTGTATCTGTTAGTACAAGACACAATCTCAGTTATCGTTACGAAATCAGTTTCCTTAGCTAGAGATTTATCCACAAAATAATGTCTTTTTATTTGACTTCTAGCCACCACCATTGCAGCCTTGTAAAGGTTGATGTAGCTTTTCGCCTTGAATATATATTGAGAAAATTTTGTTTGGCCAAAGATTTTACTGATTCAGAATCAACAATAAAAAATTACCTTCTATTTACCAAAAAAAAATTGGTTCAATGAATATTAACTGATTAAGGATCACATCAATGTATCACAACTTTGTTACAATTACCTGTTTTTGATCTTGACCAAAGCTAGAAGTAGATAGGAAACAACAAAATAATGTCGATGTAGATATATCTTCTTTCATGTCTATTAGGGAAAAAAAAGCAAATGGGAACATGGAAGTATTTGCCTCCTACCATTATGATAATTGCATTTAGATGTTTGAATTTGGCTGAAATTTTTGATGAGGAAACTTAAATAATTCTACATCTCTAGCTAGGTATAGACATTATCTCATATGCAGATTTCAACTTGAATTCTTGTATTGGGAAAAAAGAAATATGAACAAGGGTTTGCTTACATTAAGTTACTATATATAGACAAGAATATCCAAATAAACATTTCGCTTTCATAATCATGTTATGAGCTACCCATACACATTTACAAGAAGTTTTACTTTTAATAATAGGAGAATATGTGAATGAATGAATTTTCTTGATTATGATCACTGTTTTCTAATCCATTTTTATAAGGCTGTAATCTCAATTTAGGGCCCGAACTTTCATAAAAATCTCAAATAAGGACCCCAAAACACAATTTCAACAAATTAAAAGACATATTAAGTAAATTTTTACAAATTAGGTTCTCCTCAGATGAAAACCAATGCTTATCATGCCTACACATCAATTTTGATAGAAAAATGGTGTTATTAAATTAATTAAAAATCAAAACATATTAATCCAAATAAATTCAATAAATGACGTATGATACAAAATTTTTCCGTGCTTTTTGATTTATATACATCTCACACACTAGTATTAGCTAGCATCTTGTACAATATGTCATAATTTACTAAATATGTACTTTAATTTGTTGAAATTGTGTTTTGAGGCCCTTATTTGAGATTTTTATGAAAGTTGAAGCCCTTATTTGAGCCTTTAGTCTTTTTATAATGTAACTAAACGTATCCACAAACATGACTCAATACAAATCGGACCTTGAAATAACTTTTTGAGCATCAATCGGATTGAATTTAAATGTATTCATCCTTTCAAAGGGTATCCGAACTATCCGGGTCAAATCATTATCTCATCTAGTTGATATATAAAATAAGTCACGAATATTAAAAGATATCAATTTTAACACTAAACAGATTATTGAAATTCTTACAAAAATAGTGGGATATTGAAATTCTTAATTTTTAGGCAGGACGAGATGGGGCGGAGCAAGGTATGGGATAGGTCGGGCAGTGGCGGATAAGGTGATCCCTGCCCCCTCCTCATCCCATTGCATTGCCAATGCTATTCGGCCATCCTTAGGTATTCAAGTTGGGCGGGAAGATTCTGTTCATTTTTCACTAACTTCTGTTGGGCCATGAAAATAATTGAGGGACTTGAATTGGGTGGACTTCTAGATAAACTACGAAACTATTCAGGCTAGCCCATAATTCAGTGACATGGGTTATAGTTATTGATTGGTTTTATATAGACTTATTTTGTTTATTTGAATGCTATATATGGGCTTTATAATTATTTTAAAAAAATGAGCTTTGGACTTCCTTATAGGCTTTAAGCTTGGCATTTTACACTTTTTTTTTTGGGCAGGATAACTTCTTTAGGTTACAATGAAATCTTTATTACCATCAGCAGCTTATGAGAACTTTTTATATGCTCAAACATAGGAGAACGTTTTATATGCTCAAACATGTGATGAGAATATATAATCTAAATTAAGAAATCTAAATAATTATTGTGGATCCCTAGTCGCCTCTTCTCTTTCCCTTTCTAGTTCTTTTAGTTCTCGTTAGTGTTTCGAGTCCTCCTCATCCTAGGTTGTCACGTCAAGGGGGATTTGAGTTTGTTTTTGAGTCAGTTTGTTTTTTTCGAGTCAGTTTCGAGGCTAGTCCCAGTTCTTTTTGAATCTGAGTTATTGAGTCTGAATTTTATGATAATTTTAAGCATAATGAACCTTTTATTTATTCAGAATATTCCTTTTCTTTTGGGTGCCAAGGAAGAGATCTGTTCATCGAATCAATCACTTGATCATCGTTGATCAAAACTTTTTGTTTGGAAGAACAAGCGACAACGAGGGGGTGATGGGCGTGATAGCGAGACATCAACATGATTCAAGACAGACATTTTAGATTTTCAAGGATCCAGTTCTAGTTCTTCGGGTGCAAAAAGTAATCGATTACAGGGTTTTACTGAAATTTGATTTAACGAGGGATGGTATTTCTAAAATTATTGTAAAATCACTTATTCATACTTACATGAATGAAAATTATCTATTTTTTAAAAAAAAATCAGAAATGATGTGTGCCTCGCCTTTCCTTTTCACCGCCTGTCTAGTCTGCTTTTCTTTTATTAAGTTTAGTCATCCTAATTTTTATTATAGAGTTTTAGAAATAAAATATAAAACTAATTTCACTACCATAAATTAAAATTTTCTTTTTATTTTGGGATAAATTTCAGAATTAATAATTTATTGTTGTAGGGTTTTAGAAATAAAATACGAAACTAATTTCATTAAATTTAGCCCCAAATTAAAATTTTATTTTTATTTTAAGGGTAAATTTCATAATTAATAACTTATTGTTATTGGGTTTTAGAAATAAAATATATAACTAATTCACTAAGTTTAGCCTAAATTAAAATTAAAATTAAAATTTTATTTTAAGAGTTAGAAAAATTAAAATTTGTAAAGGGTGTATTGAGACCAGTAAAGTGATAGCATGTAGCATAACGTGTGATGTACACGTCAGAAGAGAGAATTGTGTGGAACAAAATGGAGGGGTGTGTAGCAAAATTATTAAGAAATCGGTTTAAATAAACTACCTACAAAGTAATTAACTACATCCACATCCCTTGAGACTTGAACTGATGAGAAGGCCAGAATCTCACAGTTTAGACTTTAGACACATTGCACTCACTAACTAAGCTAACAACTTTGGGCTAGTTTTTTTTTTTTTTTTTTTTTTTTTTTTTTTTATCTTAACAAGTTAAACCTTATTGGAGCTGGGTTGTCCAATATGGGATAAAACTCTCACAGCAATGGTTTTCTCTATAGACATGTTCTAAATTTAAGACTTGTTACTACTTCAACCAATCCACTTGTTTGTCGGGTGTTGGTTTCACCCAATCCACTTGTTTGTCGGGTGTTGCTTTAGACTTTAGGTTGTTCGAAAATTAGCATAATCCGGTGATATAATCATCATAATCTAATACATAGCCTCGTAAAGTATGATTCACATGTAATAATATGCACATGAATTAAATATATGTACAAATTACGATTATGGTTTTGGTTAATTATATGTTTTTACAAGATACATGCATACTCCCCCACCCCTGAGCCTGGCTCCTGCGAATACCACCCACTAAGACCGACAAATATCATGAGAAAATCAAAATGTCACTCAGCTCCTAGTTTTCTCTTTGGTTTCAGGTGGAAAGTGCAAATGGCCCACAGCATCTAAGCACATGTCAGAAATAAGTAACATTGTACCAACAAAACCGGCACAAGGTGGTGAAAAAGCCTCTAGTTTAACCTTATCCAATGTCCCAAGAAAAAGTGAAAACTCCAAATCCAGGGGCCACCACCAAACACGAACTGCACACATCTCAACACTATTCACCATCTATGACTATAAATCACCTGCCCAAGTTTCCCTTTGAATCCCATTCTCAGTCTAGTTTTATCTACTTCTCTTAAAAACAATTACTTCTTCACACATAGCAAGCAGAAAAGAAACACTCAAGAAGAAAATGGAGGCAATTCAGTCTTGGGTTTCTGAGCACAAGCTCACCAGCATTGGTTAGTCCTTTTCCTTCTTTTCTTGTCAAGTTTAGATTTTGGAATTAATTATTGATTATTTTGGTGCAATGGGGTTTTTTTTATTACAGGAGCAATCTGGGCTTCAGCAATTGGTGCTTCAATGGCTTATAATAGTCGTGCTAGAACTTTGAAGCCAAGTCTTAGGCTTATTCATGCCAGGTATATATATATACAACCTTCTTTTCTGAAGCCTAAAGTTCAAATTGCAGGTTTTTTATCATCAAATTTTTGTGTTTTCAAATGCCTGATAGAATTCATGGTGTTGAATTTGATAGGATGCATGCACAAGCCTTGACCCTGGCAGTGCTATCTGGTGCAGCAGCTTACCATTACTATGAGAAAAGTTGCAGCAAGCAAGAGGAGGTTGCCAATGCTTAGAACAGATTCATATATCTATGTATTAGCATGTAACAGTGGTTTGATGATGATGAAAAATGGTGGAATTTTTAATTATGTAGATTAGCAGTGTTATTCTGCATATGGAGCTTCTCTATTAATTAAGAGAACCTTTTTCCTAAATATATGTATTAGTTATTACCCTTTGTTGATCTTCTGTCATTTTAACTTATAATGCCCATGTTTAGTTCATCTTCTGTTAATGGCAATGCATTGGCCTGAAGAAAAATGTGAAGGAATTAATTAAATGCAGATTGATCAAAGAAAATGGGAGAATTGGTGTGCTTTTTAAATTACAGAACCATCCTTCCTGATGCATGAATGAATTCATAGATTTATGCTGAGGCATATAAAACCATTAATATGGCCAAAGAAAATGAGAGAATATTTTGGCTTTTTCTTTCCCTATTAAGGAACCAGAAGAGAATTTCTGCCAAAAAGAAAAGAAGGAATCAGAAGAGAAAAACAACAAGTGGAGATTGAAAATAAGAAATTTTGACTCTAAAACCTATTTGAGCAGACTTTTTCACTAACACATGAATATATTTATTCAAAACAAACTTAATTTAAACCTCTCTCTCACTGCAACTACTTAATTATGATAAATACTTTTGCATTTCTTTGCTTCAAATAGTCCCCAAAGTCTTCTTTTCATCCTTTAATATTCTGTGGGAAATACTCAAATGTATATAAAAAAAAAGTAGTAGTAAAGTAAAATTTTAACATCAAATTCATATTCCCATTAAAATTAAAATTAAAATATAAAAGAAAAAAAATTGAAGCCAGTAAATTTACAACTTAAAAGGTGTTACTGTTAACTGTTAATGTACCAAAAAAAAATTGTTAACTGTTAAGGTTAGGGACAACCTAGTCAACTTTCCCAAAAAACAGAAGGCAAAACATAGTCAATGCCATAGATCAAACATCAAAGTCACTTTTTCTTAATTCTGTCTGAAAACGAACCCAGTTGGAGATTGCAGAGATAATACTCTGAAATCTCATTCCAATTTCCAATTTCAGTCTAAAATATAGTCCAAAAATGGGTTTGGAAGCTGTAGTGTTGGCCGTGGGAGGGGCATTTCTCTCCTCATTTCTTAATGTACTATTCGACAGAATGGCTTCTCCTCAGTTCCTCAACTTACTGAAGCAACAGAAACTCAAGCGTGACCTCTGGCAGAGCTTGGAGATATTGCTTCTGACCGTCGATAAAGTGTTGGGTGACGCCGAGGACAAGCAAATCAGCAATCCATCGGTGAAAAAATGGCTAGACATGCTCAAGGATGCTGCCTATGATGCGGAGGATCTGATAGATGCAATCGCAACTGAAGATAAGAGGGGTCGGCTCGACAAAGACAAGAAGACCCATTTCAACACTCGCCTTGAACATCTTCATCAGAAACTCAAAGACATTGTTGCCCAAATGGATGCTCTTAGTTTGAAAGAAACTCATGGAGGGAGACAATTCCCAAGATTGCCCACAACTTCCTTGGTGGATGAAACTGAAGTTTGCTTTAGAGAAGATGTCAAAGAGCAGATTCTTGATTTTCTGTTGTCAGATGCCATGGGAGAGGATAAAATACCTGTTACTGCAATTGAAGGTATGGGAGGGATTGGTAAGACAACTCTGGCTCAGTTTTTGTTTAATGATGATAGTGTTGAGAACTGCTTTGACTTGAGAATATGGGTTTATGTTTCTGAAGAATTTGATGTTTTCAAGGTGACCAAAACAATTTATGAGTCGATTATATTGTGGAATTGTAGTATTAGTGATTTGAATACACTTCAGCTTGTATTGGAGAGGGAATTGAGAGGGAAGAAATTTCTACTTGTCTTGGATGATGTTTGGAATGACAGTTTTGTTGATTGGGATCTTCTGAGAAGACCCTTTCAAGTTGGGACTCCTGGAAGCAAGATTATTGTGACAACCCGTAGTCAAAATGTCTCATTAGCAATGAGTTCGATTCGTGTTCATCATCTGCAGGCCTTAGATGACAAGAATTGCTGGTCATTATTTGCAAAACATGCATTCAAGAACAAGGAGTCAGATGGAGATCCAAGCTTGAAAGCAATTGGTGAAATGATTGTGGAAAAATGCAAAGGCCTCCCTTTAGCTGCTAAAGCGCTGGGGGGTCTCTTGCGTTATAAGGCGGAAGCAGAGGAATGGTACAATGTGCTGAACAGTAAAATGTGGGATCTACCATATGAGAAGAGCAGCATTTTACCCGCTTTAAGGTTAAGCTACCATCATCTACCTTCTCACCTAAAGCGATTGTTTGCATATTGTTCCATATTTCCTAAGGGATATGAATTTGAAAAAGGCAACTTGGTACGACTCTGGATAGCAGAAGGATTAGTGCTTCAACCAAATGGCCAAAGAAGAATGGAGGAGATGGGTGGACAGTACTTTGATGAGCTATTGTCAAGGTCATTGTTTCAACAATCGAGTCGTAGCAGTATGTGTTTTGAAATGCATGACCTTGTCAATGATTTAGCTCAAGATGTAGCAGGAGAATTTTGTTTTAAGTTTGAGGATGGCAGCTTACCTCATACCCCTGAAAGAGTTCGCCATCTATCCTGCATCCCGAAGCAAGATGAAGCCCCTCAGAAATTTGAGGCCTTCTATGGAGTATTCAAGAGTTTAAGGACCTTTTTACCACTCAGATCACCAAATTCTGGTAGGGTTTCTTTAAATCCAATAGTTCTTAAGAACTTGTTTCCAGAGTATGGTAGCATGCGAGTGCTGTCATTATCACCTTATCATATAACTAAGTTGCCTGATTCAATAAGTAACTTAAAGCATCTTCGCTACTTGGACCTTTCTCACACTGATATTCAAACTTTGCCTGAAGGAGTGGGTTCTTTGTATAATTTAGAGACATTGAATTTGTCACATTGTAATAGTCTCCTCAGGTTGCCTACAAATACAGGGAATCTTACTAAATTAGAGCATCTAGATATCAGGGAAACTGCAGTGAATGAAATGCCAGAAAAATTCGGTAATTTGAAATGTCTCAAGTTTTTGACTGCTTTTCATGTCAGCAGAAACAGTGGTGCAAGGCTTAGTGAGTTGAAGGACCTCTCCTTACTATTTGGTAGCCTTTTGATTTTGGGGCTCCAGAATGTGTTTCAACCAGAAGATGCCTCAAAGGCCAATTTGAAGGGTAAGAAATATCTTGAGAAGCTAGTCCTCAAATGGACTTCCTATGATCCAGCTAATGCAACTGAGGTACTTGAAAAGCTGCGCCCTCATGATAACTTGAAGGAGCTCAGCATTGAGTGCTTCAGTGGTACAAAACTCCCTGAATGGTTGGGGGACCCTTTATTGTCCAAACTAGTGTCTCTAAAACTTTTTGATTGTGGAAATTGCTCGTCATTGCCACCTCTTGGGCAACTACCCTCATTGAAAGAACTCCACATTGTACGGATGAAAAATGTGCAACAGGTTGGTGATGAGTTCTACGGAAAAGATGTCAGGCCATTTGAATCCTTGGAAATTCTGCAGTTTCGAGCAATGCCGGCTTGGCAGCAGTGGTTTCCTTTCAAAGATGATGCATTCCCTTCTCTCCAGCAACTCATTCTACATAAATGTCCTATATTGACAGGGTATTTACCCAGCTGTCTTCCTTCCTTGATGACGCTCGACATCTATGAATGTAAGGCTCTAAAATTTCTTCATCAGAATGGAATAAATCAATACTCTGCACTTGAGCGTTTGTACATTCGGAAGAGCTGTGATGATCTCAAATCATTTCAGTTGGACTCCTTCACCAAACTCAAAAAGCTTAAACTCCAGGATTGCATGTGCATCAGATCTGTTGCGATGCCACAGGACTTTCATGATGATCATAAATTTCTCCAAAAGTTGACAATTATGAACTGTGATGATCTGGGATTCTTTTATGGGAGAGGATTGTCATCTCTCCAGAAGTTGAAAATACTTGATTGTTCAAGTCTCTTATCATTTGGGGAAGGTGGTTTGCCATCCAATCTTCAATCACTCTCAATTCGGAATTGCAAGAAGCTACCACCCCAAGAAACATGGGGACTGAACGTGGCATCACTGAGGCACTGTGAGGTTGATTAAAGTCAGAAAAGTCATACAGGTTTGGTTTAAATTTCTTATTTTGCTCATGGCCTTGTTGTATCATTTGGAAATTTATATGCTCTAAGAAAGTAATGTCCATTGGCATTTGGCAGGTCCAACTGTCCAAGTGATGGGAAAAAATCAATATCATATATGGAGTCTATTTTGCTGTTATCCCTAATAATGACATTCTAATTCATTCATTGAGTCATCAAACGACCCGTCTTGGAACTGCAACATTGCTTTTTTTTTTTTTTCCTTCTTCTTCTTCTTCTTCTTCTTCTTCTTCTGTCTTCGTGGCGGTATATGCATATAGCGTACAACAGATGAAAGCAAAATGCAAAGTGGCAATTTACAAGCTTCAGGAATGCTACTCTTGCATCATGAACCAGAAATTAGAAAGTTGATAAACTCCTACTGCATTGACTTGTATTTTTATGCTTTTCAAGTTTCAACACCCATGAGCATTTCGTTTAAGCTGAGGCTTGATCCAAAACTCCTCAAGATTTCACCTTGGCTATGATTTCTGACCGAAGAAAATTACATTTATGACTTCTTACGTTGTTCCTTGAACATTGACATTGGCATCTAGCAGAATGTGTGCAACTTAAACCAGCTTACAGAATATGGATGAATCTGCTATATGGGATCCTCATGTAAGGATGAAATTTGATTTGAATAAGTCCAACTATTTTGTTATAAACAGTTTTTGTATGCATATTTGGAACTTTATATGTACAGGCTTTGTAACTTTTTGCTGACATACTATTCTCCGTCTTTGCTTAATGATGGCAGGATAATATACTTTTGGAAAATGAAGATTATTCCGGTTATGAGCCTAATGACTCCTCTATCGAATACGAAGAGCAATTTCATGAAGTCCAAACTAGCAAAGGAATGAAAATGACCAAGGATAAGGAAATTGGATCAACCATGTAACCTATGAAACTTATGCCTTTTCATGGTTAACATATGGGTTTTGATTTTTGTGTATTATGAAGTGGTAAAATTTTGGTTAATCCAATTAATCTGGGATCAGTTTATTTATTGCTTTCCGCTGCTGGCTCATTAACCTTGCTGGATTACTCATGCACTCATTCCACAAATTTTTTAGGTGACTATATTTTCCGATATGTTTTCCTGTTGGAAAACAATCTCCATTATATAAATTTTGCAAATGCTTATTTCTTTTCAAATAAGAATTGAATCTCTCCCTCATTCTCATAATGCATGTTCTTTTTGCTTACATGTTGCAGATTCCAATGATGGCAACACTGATTTGGCGATTTCTTAATACACACAATGGAGGATATATACTAGTACAAAGGAAGTATTTATTATCATGATTAAAAACAGGATATATTGCCTTCTGATTTTAAGTGTCCGTCTCAGTCTCATTAAAAAGGAAAAAAGAAATATAAAAAGCAAAGCAATTTTCCAAATTCTCTCTTCACCGCCAAAGCTAGACGGATGAGAAAACAATGGAGAATAATTATTCCTCAAGTTCAGCCATCAACCCAGATTCCCACCCACTCTTTGTAAAGATAGAACTTTTTAGGGATAAAAACTAAATTGAACAGGGAAAATTCTTTTATAATAAATAAATAAATAAACCTTAAAAAAACATGCTCCATGTTCTGGTTATTGGATAACCTTGCCTGAACTCTAAAATAGAAAAACAAGGCTGAAAAACCATTTGTAACCACTCTTCAAAATATCATCTGCTGGACAAGATTTTTGCTTTGTGTAGTTGGGAAAGTTGGGAAGGTTAGGAAAATGGCTGAGGCTCTTGTCTCAGTTGTGTCGGAGTCACTTTCTTCTCTTGCAGCAAAAGAACTCAGTTTCTTAAACGGACATAGAAAGTCTGCTGAACTCCTCGAAAGATTGATCTCCAACTTGCAGTCTGTTCGAGCGGTGATTCTTGATGCAGAGGAGAGGAAGATGATGGAAAGATCCGTCAAAGTTTGGCTGCGGAGGCTGGAAGATGTTTTCTACGATGCAGATGACCTGGTTGATGAAATTTCATTTGATTCCCTGAAAAGGGAACTGGAAGCAACTAAGGCTAAGACTTCCAGATCATGGGCAAGCAGCATTTTCGGTTCTTCTTCTGAGCAAAGATTTGGGAAGGAGATCAGATCAAAGATGGAGAAGATTCTTGCTCAGTTGGATCAGCTATCTTATGAGAAAGGCAGATTTTACTTCACGGTCAGAGAAACTATGGCTTCAGATTCACAAAACTACTCTTTGTCAACTTCTTTTGTGGATGAATCAGATATATTGGGCAGAGACAAAGAGAAGAGTGAAATAGTTGAGATGTTGCTTTCATCGGATGCAAATGCAAGTTTTGAGGCCATTGGCATAATAGGCATGGGAGGATGTGGGAAGACCGCTCTAGCTCAGCTTGTATACAATGACAACGCAGTGAGGAAGAATTTTGATCTTAGAGCATGGGTTTGTGTCTCAGATGAGTTTGACATTCTGAGAATCACAAAAACAATTATTGAGTCCTATACAGCAATGAGACATGCTGAAGGAACCTTAGATCATTTTCAACTTCGGTTACGTGAGGTTTTAGCTGGTAGGAGATTTCTACTTGTCTTAGATGATGTTTGGAGTGAGTATTATAAGGATTGGGATATCCTAAAGGCTCCTCTCTTGTCTGGTGCAAAGGGAAGCAAAATCATCCTAACCACACGCAGCGAAAATGTTGCCCGTGCGCTGCCTTGTTCCATTAATTATTATCTACATCCGCTGGCAGACCAGGCGTGCTGGGAAATGTTCGAAAAGATTGCATTTTTCCAGAGAAGAGAAAGTGAAATAGAAATGTTGCAGGACATTGGTAAGAGAATTGTTGTGCAGAAATGCCAAGGATTACCTTTGGCTGTAAAAGCAATTGCTGGGGTCTTGTGTTTCAAAAGGTCTCGTGAAGAATGGCTTCAAGTCCTCAACAGCACATCGTGGGAAGAGGTCAGTGCAGGTGTTATTCTGCAAGCTCTACGTTTAAGCTATAATCACCTTCCTGCACTTCTAAAGCGATGTTTTGCTTACTGCTCTATTTTTCCCAAAGACTATGTACTCGACAGTGAAAAACTGATCCTGTTATGGATGGCACAAGGCTTCTTACAACACTCTCACAGTAGCACAATGGAAGAGGTAGGTGTTGAATACTTGAACTCCTTATTGAAGAGGTCATTGTTTGAACAATCCGGGGATTCATATGTAAAATTGCATGTTCTTATGAATGATTTAGCTCAGTCAGTCTCTGAGGGGCTCTGTTCAATAGTGGAATTAGATAATGGAATGGGATCTGCAATAACTAAAAGGACTCGCCATCTACTTGTCAGAGGCAAATTTGATAGAAATTTGGAGTCATTGATCAAGCTAATAGCTTAAGGACCTTGTTCCTAATTGATACTTCTTCAGACCAGTTAAGACCTCTCTCATTGCAGGTGTTGCTGGTGAGACAACAACAACTACGAGCCTTATCTTTATCTCACTGTCAAATTGCTGAATTGCCTACTTTAATTGGCAATTTGAAACATCTCCGCTACTTAGACCTTTCTCACAATACATTTAAGAGGTTGCCTGAATCATTATGTACTCTTTACTTTCTGCAAACACTGATATTGACAAACTGTTCTTCTCTTGTTTTGTTGCCCAAAGGCATAGTAAATCTGGTTAACTTGAGACATCTTCACCTTATGGCAACTGGCTTACTGCAGATGCCAGAAGAAATGGGCAAATTAAGAAGCCTTCAGACTTTAACTAAATTTGTTGTAGGTCGTGGTGGGTCACAGATTAAAGAATTGGGTGCACTAGTAGAGCTTCGAAGATTGTCCCTCTCAGAGTTGCAAAATGTATCCTCTGCTTCTGATGCTTCAAAGGCCAGTTTGAATGCCAAGAGATATCTCACTGAACTGCAGTTGGAATGGGGCCGTGATAGCAATGATCCGACAAAGCAAAGAGAAGTACTGGAGAATCTTGAGCCTTGTAAAGAGTTGAAAATCCTTACCATTAGATTTTATGGTGGCATCGAGTTTCCAACTTGGTTGGGAGACACTTCCTTCTCAAATGTCATGTTTCTACATCTCAGTGACTGTGATAATTGCTCATCTTTGCCACCTTTGGCACAATTGCCATCTCTGGAGCATCTTATTATTGAAAGGATTAGTGGAGTAACCAGCATTGGTCATGAGTTCCATGGTGAAGATCAACCATTCCTGCATCTAAAGAGATTAGAGTTCAAAGGAGTGTCATGATGGGAGCAATGGATTTCTCCTGAACTTGAAGAAGGATCTGAATTTCCCTGCTTGCAGCAGCTTTACATACAAAACTGTCCTAATCTGGAGGGTGGTTTACCCAAGATCCTTCCTTCTTTGTTAGTTCTAGAAATAACTGACTGTCAGCAGCTTAAGGCTCAACTTCCAAGTGTTCCAGATAGCTGTGAACTGAAATTATATGGTTGTGATCAGTTGCAGCTAAGAAATGAAAAGATGCCACTGAGAAGTTATGAGGAAGTCGCATCAGAGTTGTCTTCCACAGTGGCTGATCAGATTTCAATTCGTTCATATGATGGCTTTTCTCGATCCTCGTCGTCTTTAAGTAAGAACCGACATGATGCCCCATCAACATCCGAGGTTCCAAAAGTTGCTGCCCAACATGCAATTCAGAAAAAAGAACATGATGATCAGATTCAAGTTTTGTCAGGTGAAAATGGGAAGCAACACTTCTCTTCTTTAGAAAATTTTAAAGTTTCAAGTATGACACAGTTGATGGATTTGCCACCTAGCTTGCTCACCCTTAGAATTGAGAGCTGTGATACCTTACACTCTTTACCTTCTGGAGTAAAGGACAGATCTTTTGAAGAATTATATATCATTGATTGTATCTCATTTAAGACCTTTCCTCTAGGTCATCTAGCCACTTCACTTAAAACACTTTACATCCGTAACTGCAGAAACTTAGAGTTACCGCAACCAAAGGAATTGAATCAGTTCATACTCCTGGAAGATTTATGTTTAGGGAGTAGTTGTGATTCTCTCAAGTCCTTCCCCTTGAATTGCCTCCCAAAGCTCAAAACTCTAAGTCTCTGGGACTGCAGAAATCTTGAATACCTTTCAATTGATAAGGGATTGCAAAACGATGTAAAGTCACTTGATGCCTTGGAAATTAGGAACTGTCCTAATCTGACAACATTTCCTAAGGAGGGACTGCAAGCACCAAGCCTAACATCACTTGTGTTATCCAACTGCAGCAATCTAAAGTCACTGCCAAGATGGATGCAAAGCCTCAGTTGTCTTCAGTCACTGCACATAAACAAATGTCCAGAATTGGAGTCACTCCCTTCTAGAGGCCTGCCTTCCAGCCTGAAGATACTTTGCATCAATTTTTGTGACAAAATCACTCCACAGAGAGCATGGGAATTAGATAAATTGGATTCTCTTTGTCATTTTGAGATTGAAGGGGGATGCAAAGGACTGTTGTCATTTCCTGAGGAAGGGCTGCTGCCAACCAATCTCAAATCTCTACGTGTCAGTAGACTTTTGAATCTCAAATGCCTGGATGAATATGGGATTCAAGAGCTCACCTCCCTTCAAACTCTAGAAATCAACTGCTGCAACGAGCTCCATTCCTTCCCAGAAGATGGTCTGCCATCCTCAGTGTCCTTTCTAAGAATCACAGACTGTTCTGTACTAAAACAGAAGCTTCAAAAGAGGAGAGGAAAAGAATGGTTCAAGATAGCTCATATTGCTTCCATCCATATTGATGAGGTAAAAATGTTATAGCCAACTCTATATAAGTCCTTTATCACTTGGTTTCACGATTCAAAGAGCAAAATTAGACGTAGTTGTGCAAGGCTATCATGCCTGAATAGCAACAACTGCTTTTTAATTTGTATGTAAAATACAGATTGTGATTATTAAAATTGATAATTTTTGCATTTTCATGGCAGTGACTATTACAATGGACTACCGATTTTCAACCAGGAGCATTTCTACAGGTTTGTCCTCTTAGATTCTTAGGCATCAGCATCAGCTATATCCTTCACTTGGCATTTCCTTTTTTGTCTTGCTAAGTAACTATCTTAATGTCATAATGTTGTTTTTTTTTTTGGTGATGTAAGCAGCTTTACGTAGATAGTAGATACTATATTTTTTCTTTTATGCTAAATGCTTGTTTTCTTATTATTTTAGTTGGACTACCTGGCAATCCTGAAGTTTTTGATAGGAATTACCTTCATTGATGGTCCTGCTCTAGATGTTTGTTAAGAAAAATGAAACTCTCATCTTTTTTTTTTCACTTGATGAATTGGACTAGAAATGAAGACGTCCTTGTTATTTAACTGTATTAGATGCAAAAATAAATTAATTAACTTTCTTTATTCTGGTTTTATGATTAACAAAGCTTCACTTAGGATTTTTATTATAAATTTGTAAAAGAAAAAAATTGAGAAAAAGCTCAAATATTTCTATTATTATTATTATTATTATTATTATTATTATTATTATTTTGTGAAATATAAAATGACCAATGAAGAGATGGATTTTCCAAAATAAATTGCTATATTTTTTTCAACTTTTGCCTTTTACATGAAGAGGTTAGTATTTCAATCCAATTGAACTCTACAGTTACCCCCTTTTGGAACACAAGGCTTCACAACATTTACTTTACATGTTTTCTGACTATATTCAACCAGATATATGGATCATATTTAGCATAAGAATTTGTACATTGGTATATGGCAGCTCCTATGGTTGAAGTTTGATATATATGTTAATCACCATATTTCTTCCAAACTTCCCACTCTTTTAGGCTTATCATGTCCTTTTGATCACGTTTTGAAATGAAAAAAGATGATTGAATTCAGATTAGTCAACATTCAATGTTTGCTTGTGGTAAGCAGCTTTGTAGGTCTTGTTCTGATTCATACTATGCAATCAAAGTGGTAACAATTCATATCAATCTTGTAGTTAATCTGACATTAGCGTTCGCATGTTTGATGTTTTTGCAGATGAGAACAGGTTAACAGACTTTCTCCTGTGGGTTTGGGATATAGATTGCTGCTTTGCGATCTGTCAGTAGTTCCTGAATGATGTGAAGTGAACATGCTGTTGTCTCTTTGCGCTGATGTCTTCTTTTTAGTTTATCTTTGCAATTTATAGTGATAGTGACCGACTATGGATCAATGGCTAGAACATATATTTAGAGGCATCAATCATTTGTGTTTATACCGTAATTTACACCTAGGGTAAATTAGGAATTGTGGTCCAAGTTTGATTAAATTAAGACCACCCTGATTCAATTTGGAGTTGGAAAAGCCTTGAACCAAAACCTAAGAAATTAATTGGAAATTTCTTTGTAATTTAATTATGGGAGGTAATTAATAATTTTCAAGGTTAATAAATATTTTGTTACACCATCAGGACCAATTAATTGGTCCAGATGATCTGAATGATAAATTGAAGGCAACACCATCAGGATCAATTTATCAGTCCCGATGATTTGAGTAATTTTTAATTGACAACACCATCAGGACCAATTTATTGGTCCAGATGATGTGAATGATAAATTGAAGGCAACACCATCAGGACCAATTTATTAGTCCCGATGGTGTAAGTAATTTCTAATTGACAACACCATCAGATTCAAGCTATTTGTCTCGATGACATGGCCTACTTTGTTTCCAAATAGAATTTTTGACGTGGCCATTAGTGTTGATTTATATCATCAGATGCTTATCATCAGGAGAAATTGATTGGTGTCGATGATATAACCAAAATACTGATTTAGTTTCTTTTAGGCCGAAGTCGATACGGGTTAATCTTCCAAATATGAAGGCTACGGGCTTAATTCCCAAAAGACAACATCATCGGCTTCAATTAATTAAATTAGCCATGATTTGAATTGTTAAACCTAGATCATCAGGACATTGAGAACGGTATCGATGGTGAAGAACAAATACTCCATCAGCTTGAAGTAGTCGGTGCCGTTGTTTTCAATTAAGGTTAATAACCCAGTCCAAGAGCATTCACGTATTCATCAACACAATAATAGTCAAATCCGCGTCAAGAGGAGAAAATATCAAGCATTCACACGTGGAGAAGTTGACTAATTGATCAGATTCAAATTGATGCTGATGGCTTAAATTCAAGAAGATGATCAAAAGCAATTGGAAGTTGACGGTGGAAGATAATATCAATTGACATCGTTGATTGCAGATTTACAGCCTGATTGTCAGCATGGTGCCATTAATATGAAGATCCCATGATTTGTGGATCTTGATTGACAAGTATGACTATATAAGTGGAGCCATCTCCAACGTGAAAACTCTCTCCGGACAACCCTTCCCCTGCGGAAATACAAACCTCTCTCCTGTAGAGATGTCAACTCTTGTTTGATCAACCTTGTTTTTTACTTTTCGTCACTCTTGTTCTTACAAGTTGTAATCTTGCTTCTACAATTCTAGTGAAATCCTACTTTTCTAATCTCTTTGTTATCTTCAATCTCTCTCTTTACTTTCAAGAATTACTCAATAGGTTTAATGATTTAAATAGTCTTCTATGACTTTAAATCAAAACTCACAACTCGCCTGATCTCTCTCGCTTTCACAAACGTGATTTACTTTTAAGTTTTACAAAAGTTTTTTGTTATTTTTTCTACAAAAATAACTGGCCCGCCTCGAACCTCTCTCTTTCCTCAAAGAGATTCAACGTCAAAGACCTTTCTGGGCGCACTAGGAAATTTTGGCGCAACATCTCTTTTTGGCACGCCCAATGGGACCAATTTGGGTAATTTCTTGATCTTTTTCGATTCCGTTTTATTTTTAATGTCTATTGTTTTTGTTTTTGTCTCTTTCTACAGTTTTCAAGCACAACACTTCCAAACCATTGGAAGTCTTTTTTCTACGTTCTAACCAAGAACAAGGCGTTTGGTTAGTCCAATCATGGGAGATCTAGCCCAAAAACTTCGGACTAAAATAGGATGGCTATATTTTAGCAAGAAGCTCAGTTTGAGCATGGACCATCATTTCGGCTTGCTCGGCTTGAAAATAAGGCATGGTCATGACTTGAGCGAATCGGCCAGATCCGCCCTAGAAGATTATTTGAACAGCAAGCATGAAAAGGATTTGGTATATTTGCAAGAAGAGGAACAACGAATGATGGGTGAAGTTGATTGCATTCGAAGCAGATCTAACATGCTCTGTTGTCTCTTTGCGCTGATGGCTTCTTTTTAGTTTATCTTTGCAATGTATAGTGATAGTGACCGGCTATATATGGATCAATGGCTAGAACATGTACTTTTAGGCATCAATCATTTGAAGACTGAAGGGGAAGAAGTTTGAGGTTAGCTTGCAAATGCTGGATGATAAGGGAAATAAGATGTTGAAATAATATTGGAGCATAAAAGGATAAACAACTTGGCTGCTGTTGAAACTTAAAGGATTAAGGAGACTGTTAAGAAGACTATGAAAATTGAAGGAAATAAGCACAAGTATATGACTGTACACAAAAGCTTTTAGTTTCCATGAGAAATCAGTTAACATTAGCAACAGTTTTGTGTTTCTTTTCCGTATTCAGGTCAGTTCATTATACCGTTGGCCTAATGATGCTGCAGCTACTCTCAAATGGCAGTATGGCACCATTGTAATTAAACTCATTTGCAACTTCATCGTTCAGAATCTTCCAAGGATCCAAAAAGAAATCCCATTTTATATGACTAGATAGATAACCACAAAATATGAGAAGTTATTCAGGTATATTAGTGATTTGGGGGTATTGAGATTTGAGCATTTTCCTTTTGATGTTTTGCTAGATGGCACAGGCTAGCTAATACAATTTTTCCTGTCAAAAGTTGATAATAGCTTGCCTCTGTCTCGCTAGTTTGTACAAATCAAGGCACTGATAGTTTCTAACAATTGTCTAATAATCTTCAAATATGTAGAATATATATACTGCAAAGTATGCTGTTTTTGTTAAAATCTGCATGCTATGAATGGCTGCAGCCTGCAGATGTAAGGCATGAAATTGAACAAATTTTTTATTAATAGTAGCGAAAAGAGGCCCAAAATTGTACACGCCCAATAAGCCCAAGAAGGTTTTTTTTTTTTTGGTAAAACCAAGAAGTTATTTTCACTAACTTATAATGGATTAATGTTGCTTTGTTGTTTTGTACTGTTTTGCTACATTTTTTTTTTGGCCAAAACTTTTTTGCTACTTCACATCATAGTATCAAAAATTTAATTTCTTTTTTTTTTTTGGTGGACAAACGGGGCCCAAGGCCCAAACTAATCAAATACTACTTAATTTCAGATTCTGAAATTCAGAATTAATGAATCTATTTTCTTTCTCGGAGGCCGAAATGGTGACAAGATCCAGTTGGAATCAAAGTTTAATTAACTAAGAGAAAGCGCATGATCCAAATTACAACTTTGCAATCAATTTGAAACCTTTCCTAAATTTGGGCTGCTAGAAATAGTTATTCCATCAACTGAGGCCCAGGAGGCCAAGAATTAGATAAACTTTTCATTTTTCATACTTCTAGTTCTACAGCTTAATTTTTTTTAAAAAAAATATCCAAACCGATATCAAATTTTTGGTCCTCTTATAAGGGTTTTTTTGGCCAACTCTTATAAGGGTTGATATATTGGTTATATCACCATCTGTGGGTTATCTATTACTATATGGATCAAGTTATATGCGAGACAACTCAGAATCAAAAATGAGTATGAGGTGATTTTAGCGGCATGTATCTGAAATCAACAATTAAAGATGATATGATAGATAAGATAAGATGATAATTTATAAACTTCACAATCCTATATTTATCTTTCTAAAAAATCAAATTAGGAATTCCTCTTTTCAAATAGGAGTATAGAATCAACAATTAATAATGCGATAACTTCTTTTCAAAATCTGCTTTTTCGGACTTGGGGTTTTAGGAATTTCTTAATAAAATCCAGAGAGTTAAAGCGATAAAGCAGTATCAACTGCGCACAAATGTGGAAAAGTCTCTTTTCAATAGCATCGAAGTTCAAACAACACGGAAACTTGAGAACCATATCTTTCTAAAGAAAGTCCAAGTTGGAAAATTCTACTACCTCCGTTCCATATTATCTGTCCATTTTTCCCCTAATAGAAATGGATAGATAATATGGGACGGAGAGAGTATTATACGTTATATCTTTCCACCTAATCTCCATATATCTTTCCACCTAATCTCATTACACCACCACATGCATGAATGACTATGAGAGTGTGAGACATAATGAAGAAATGTCTGTCATGCTTGTGTTTCAAGGCGAACGTACCCAATCGCTGAGGATTGCAATCAATGTGCAGTCATTTCTAAATTGAATATCCCACCTACACAAGTCCAGTTGCATGACATGTCTCAGACATATGAAGAAATGTCTATCATGTTTCTGCACGTACCCAATCGTTGACCTTGGATTGCAATCAATGTGCAATAATTTTTATTTCTAAATTGAACATCCCACCTTCCCAATAGTTAATTAGTTATTCAAATGCAGAGCATACCAAAAAAAAAAAAAGATCACTAAAGTCTTGAATTTGCTTTCTTTGTGCCAAAAAAAAAAAGTCTTACTCTTGAATTTGATCATGACTTCTGCTACAGAAGGTGTACATACCAAATCTTTTTTTTTTTTTCATTACTATCTTCAATTGTTATTTAAAGTTCTATCAAAAGAAAAAAATTGTTATTTAAAGACACGCCGTATGAAATTGGCACATGTGTACAGTGTACTTGTAAAAGAAAAGTCAAACTATTTTTTGAACTTCTAAAATTGTCAACTACTACATATCTAAATTTGTAAAAAGCAATAAATTAGTCTTTTAAGATGAAAATTGATTAAATTGAGTTAATAATTGGACGAAAATTAGACCATATTTATCGGAGTCATACAAATTCTTGTTTAAAATGTTGATTTCCGTCAAATTATTAAAGGGATGTAATCAATTTCAATCTAAAATGGCTAATTTGTCTCTATTGAAAAAAATTAATTATAGAAATTTGCATCTCTATCATCTTTAATTTTAGTTCAGCAAAGTAGTAGGACCGGGTAGCTCGCAAGTCGCAAAGACTAGAATTACTGTGGGTGGCTCGCAAGATAAGAATTGGGGAACTTTCCATTGGATTGGATGTATTTTGATTTTCTATCAACTGAGTTGTGATCGGGTTTACTTATGAATTGATGCTTTTCAATATTAATAACTAGTCTTCATTTCCACGTGCGTTGCACGTGACCCATTAATTATTAGTAAAACTCTCAAAACTTGACACAAACCCAGTAACATGTCCAATCCGATCGAATCTGATTTGACCAGAAAAATAAACGATAACCCGTGAAACCCGTCTAACCCGTCCGATTGACATCTCTAACTTTATATAAGTCAAAGGAAATAATTGTATGTTACTTTTTTTCTCGTTTTTAAAAACTTTAAATTCTTGTTATACCAACATGCTTCAAAAATAGAAACAAACCAATCACTATAATTAAATTTTAAATAAAATTTTAACTTAATTAGTTTTAAAAGTATAAATAATTAATGATTAGACTACTTATTTTAACTTTTAAACTTGATAATAATACTTTCGTTAGTTTATATTTTAATTGAAAATTTTAAAATTAAAATGGTAAAAATAAAATAATTATAAAATATTGAATTCAATTAAATAAAAATAGTGTTTTCAGTTGCAAAAGTTTATTTTAAAAAAAAATTTGTAAAAGTTTAAACAATGTCTTTCAAGAAACATATTTAAAAGAAAACTAATATATCAAGTTTTTAATTAAAATAGTAAAATGGTAAAATATAATAGTTATAAGGATATTAGATTTAATTATATAGAAATAGAGTTTTTAGTTGAGTAAAATAGTAAAATGGTAAAATATAATAGTTATAAGGATATTAGATTTAATTATATAGAAATAAATTTTTTAGTTGAGTAAAATAGTAAAATGGTAAAATATAATAGTTTTAAGGATATTAGATTTAATTATATAAAAATAGAGTTTTTAGTTGAGTAAAATAGTAAAAAGGTAAAATAAAATAGTTATAAAGATAAAATATTTAATTAAATAAAAATAAAATTTTTAGTTGAGTAAAACTATAAAAACCTAAACAATGGCAATTTAGAAATGCTAGTCTTCGCTTCCACGTGCGTTGCACGTGATACTTTAAATTATATGAAGATTAAAATCTTAAGCATACTACTAATTTTGTCCTAAAAAATTATATTATTAGAGATGACAAAATTTCATCCGAGTGTGGGTATTCGACTCGACTGCCTGAAACCGAACCAGATCCAACTCGATTCGACCAAAAAATCTGCTCAATTCAAAACCGAAATTATTTGACCCCAAATCATTAATGACCCGAACTCGATCAACCCGAAATTACCTAAATCGAGATTAATTATATTTAAATGACCAGAATCCGAAAAGACCTAAACCTGAAAATTAGAGGCTAAACTAGAGGCTCAACTCAAAATTATTGGAACCATATGACCCAAAACCGAAAAACATCCAAACCAAAAATGACCTAAATCCAAATGACCCGACATTTGAGCGATCCAAACTCAACCCAACCTAAAACCCAAAATTAACCGAACCCGTTTAACTCAAAATTTCCTTAACCCGAAACTGAACCCAAATCCAACCCGACCAGCCCATTTATATATACATTGGGTTTTACCATCAAAGTAACAAAAGAAATTATTCCATACAAATAAAAATATTAACAATGTATAAAACAACAAATTTAAACCCACAACAAAATTGTATTTATCAAGAAAAAAATAATTATAAGTTAAATAAAATAATTACACGTTAGGAAAATAACAAATTTTAATCATAATACATTGAACTATCAGATAGAAAATGTCAATCACAATTACTTTTTAAATTAAAATGGTAAAAATAAAAAAAAACTATATAAAATATTGAATTTAATTAAATGAAAATAGAGTTTTTAGTAGAATAAAATTGTATATTAGAAATAATTTTAATATATCCAAATTTTTCGGTAAAAATAAAGTAATTATAAAGATATTAGATTTAATTAAATGAAAATAGAGTTTTTAATAGAATAAAATTGTATATTAGAAAAAAATTTTAGTATATCCAAATTTTTTGGTAAAAATAAAGTAATTATAAAGATATTAGATTTAATTTAATTGAATAAAAATAGAGTTTTTAGTAGAATAAAACTATAATAGTTAAGTAAGGGCATTTAAGACAATATATTTGAAAAATAAGGATACAATAGGCAATTCAAAAGTTTCTCAAAACTCGTACTTTTATATATAGTATAGATAGATATTTAACAAATAAGGGTACAATAGGCGATTCAAAAGTTTTACAAGTGAACGTACTTTTTAATATAATATATATTATAGAAATTTGCATCTCTATCATCTTTAATTTTAGTTCAGCAAATTAGTGGGACCGGGTAGCTCGCAAGTCGCAAAGACTAGAATTACTGTGGGTGGCTCGCAAGATAAGAACTGGGGAACTTTCCATTGGATTGGATGTATTTTGATTTTCTATCAACTGAGTTGTGATCGGGTTTACTTTTGAATTGATGCATGTATATTGTGACCTTCTTTTACCGTCATTTTCAATGAACAAAAAGATTCTCATTCTGGACAAAGGAGGATAAATAATGAGAAAATATTACATAGATTCATTGATAATTTTGTTGATAAAATGGTTTCATACAAGAAATCAAATTACAATTATTATATATTTCTCTTGTATATAGTGGCGGAGGGAGGGGAGCATATGGAGGAGACATTATTACATAGAAAGATAGACTCGTCTCAAACAGAGGTGGCAAACGGGTCAGTTGGGTCGGGTTCGTGTTTTCAGATTCAAGCTATTTTCGAGTTCGGGGTTTGCATCGAGTTTGGTGCTATTGGATTAGGTTAAGTCGGGTCGAGACAAATTCGGGTCAGGTTAATTTGAGTTCGGATAAGTTTCAAGTCAGATTAATTCGTGTTCGGGTCAATTTCAAGTCGAGTTCGAGTTAAGTTTTGGCAAGACCGTTCACTTTTTTTTTTTTCCCCGGATGACTAAATGACATTTCAGTACCTCGTGTAAAGTTGAATCGACACACATGAAATATATGGCGTATCCTAAATCATAAAAACATATTGTGTTTTCTAAAAAAAAAAGTACCGCTTCTAAAGTCGGACCAATATGCGAATGGAATGCAACTGGTAAACGTGTTGAGTGTCATGGAAAAAAAGTTTTAATTCAAAGATTCTGACTTTTAGTTAAAAAAACAACTGGAAAATGCTTGTAAGAAGCAATTCTTGATTTTCTATTTTGTCCGACTTAACTTTTTTCGGTAGATAATAAGCTGTAAAATAAATTAAACCAAACCGTCAGAATACAAATAAACTATATTATGCTAATTTTCATTCGGGAGAGGTTATAAGTACTTAAGATTTGCACTTAAGAATAACACTTACTACAAATATAAGGCTCATTTAGGTGTTTGGACACAATGATATATTAATTAGTTGTTTGGAGACATGTAAATTTAAATGTAAAAAAAGTGTAAATGCTATTTTTGAATGCAAATCATAAGTACTTATATCTAACAAATACAATATGGCTTTATTTATGGTTAGTCAGAATATAAAAATCCTGATTATAATAATTTCCCACCATCAATAATCAATAGTTACTGTATTAAACTATACATATAAATCATCCTAGCTCCTCTTTTACATAGAGAGGAACACTTTGTTCATGTCTAAAGAAATTTTGAGGATCAACCATACTCTTCACACTAATCAATCTGTCAAAGTTATTCTTGAAATATTTGACACCCCATTTGCTTGCTTGTCTATAGCTGTTGTAATTGCCTTCATTGTTAGTTCCAAGGTCAAGATCTCTGTAGTTCATATAAGCTGCTCTAGGAGATTTCGAAACATGAGGTTCCATGTACTTGTAAAGCCTTCTTATATAATTTAAATGCCTTGTTGTGTCATTTTCTTCTGGCCATGCCACTGCATAATGAATACTAAATAAATTCCCTTTCCTGTGAGGGAAAGGAGTCTCGGACTCCGGAATCTCGTCCATTATGCCACCATAAGGACTAAAGATAAGTTGTACGAACGTGATTTCCTCTTCATACAACAATTGCCATAGGCCCTCCAATGTATCTTCAGGAATAGGTTCCTTGACATAGTCCGATTTTCCTTTGTAGAATATCGAAAAAAAAGCCCTATTAAGTAAAACATCTAAGGATTCATTTTGTGAGAATCCTGCAAAGAAGAGGACACTCTGAATCCAGCTCATTTCGATGCAATCATCTTCAACTAATCCAAGCTCTGGAAACTTTTCTTGCATCAATGAAATTAGTTGATTGATTCCACCTAAGAACAAGGAAGTAAAGGAAGCTTGGATTGTTCTATTTCCTTCTTGGCTTTGATACATAGGTTCCAAGAAGAGTCTGATGTAGAGATCATCATCAATTTTATCCGCAACATATTGCCACTTGTGAACAAGCTTTGTTGCATTCTCTTCCAAAGTCCTGCTCAGTTTAAACACAGTCACAGTTGATGGAATAGAAGCTAACTTTACTTTCCATGCCACAATGAGTCCAAAGCTAGCTCCTCCGCCACCTCGAATAGCCCAAAAAAGATCTTCTCCCATAGAGTTCCTATCAAGAACCCTTCCATTAACATCAACCAAGTGTGCATCAATTATTTGATCAGCTGCAAGGCCAAACTTGCGCGTCATCATGCCATAACCACCGCCGCTAAAGTGACCGCCAACACCAACAGTGGGGCAAACACCAGCCGGGAAGGCAAGCGTTGAGCTTTTCTGTGCAATTGAGTAATACAATTCACCTATAGTTGCACCAGCTTGAATCCATGCAGTCTTATTTTCGACATCAACATCAATTGATCGTAAATTAATTAAATCAATGATGACAAAGGGAACTTGAGAAACGTAGGAAAGACCCTCATAATCATGTCCACCACTTCGAATCCTAATCTGCAAGCCACGTTGTTTTGAGCAAGTAATTGTTGCTTGGATATGGGAGACATTGGAAGGCGTAACTATGACTAGAGGTCTCGGGGTAGTTGGTGTAGAAAATCTAACATTCCGAACGGAAAGCTCCAACACAGATGAATACGAAGAACTTTTTTTGGTGTAAATGAGTTTAGAGATATTGGAATTGATGTTGTTAGGATGTTGAACAAGGCATTGGAGAAAGTTGTCAACAGATTGGGCCAAACCTGCCGACGAAAATGAGTAGAGGGCAATAAGAAATAGAGGAGTTACTAAGGCAGTGTACTTCATGATTTAATTTGCCCGAGCTCCCTCTAATAAGCCAATCTTTTTATACTAATCTAAAATTTAGACCGTTTTATAAACTTAGAGGTGACGAAATAAATTTGAATATGAATTTTGGAAAAACTATAAGAAAGCTCACACTTTTTTAAATAAATTAATAATATAGAATTTTAATTTGTAGAATAGTACTCACACTTTTTTAAATAAAATAATATAGAATTTTAATTTGTAGGCGATTTACATCAATCAACATTTGGAAAATTAAATACAAGAATATAGAATTTACAAGTAAGTTGGCAAATTGCTGCGAAATTTTGAAAGCAATTTTTATCATCCTTATCCCTGCAAGAAATTATTCTCACCTAACTAAGTAATGAATGCCCACCTAGAAAATTTATGGGTAACTATTCAAATCATGACTAAAAGTTTGGAGAAGTGCTCAATTTAGGCATAATTCTTTAGATTAAATCTAATTAAGTTTAGGCATCATCAGCTAAATTAGGCCTATTTAACGGGATCATTGCTGACATCATTGGAATTCTTCAACTGCAGGGGTCTCTCAAGTCACTGCAACGGTTGCAAGGCCTTAAATCTCCAGTCATTGTATATATATAAACCAGTGTCCAGCACTCGAGTCACTTCCTATGGAGGGCTTGCCACCCAGGCCCAGCCTAACTATAGTTTCCATCTTGATTTGTAATCAAAATGGCATGCACAAAATATTACAATTCATGTCAAGTTGGTAGTCAATTTGACATTAGCCTTCTCACATTTGATGCTTTTGCAGATGAAAGCATGTTAATAAACGTTTTCCTGTGGGTTTGGAATCTGGGTTGCTTTCTAGTTGCTGCTTTGCTCTCTGTCTACTCACTAGTTCCTGAATGACGTGAACATTTCTGTTGCCTTTTCTTTTGCACTAATGGCTGCTTTTGGATTTCTAAATTTGGGTTTTAGGAATAGGTTTAGTTATACTTTGACGTAATTAAGTCCAACTCGAAAACCTTCTAAATTAGACGGCCCATGAACAAGATAGTCATTTATCCAAAAAAAAAAGAACAAGATAGTCTCATCCATACTCCTATTACACCTTAAATCTACCTTCAATCAGAGCCCATAACTTGCAGAGATGGACTCTCTTTGAAATTCTTGGAGATGGGTCCTTGGCACTTAAGGCCTTTGAAATGTTAACCCAATGTGCTGACAATAATTAGTCCTATTAAAATGGTTCACTTTTCATCCTTTTGCAGTTTGCATCACAGCTCTCAGCTGATGAAAAGTGAAAACGGTGAGAAAAATGACAAGGTATTAGCCTAAGGCCAAGCCAAGCCAAGCCAATATGGAGGGACAAAGTTGTGTGCAAAGTTAGCTTTGCTCAAATTGAATGATGGCAAAGGGCATAACAAAGCTTTTCTTCTTGTCTAGTCAAAATTCCTTTCCTTCAAGCAAAGCAAGTCACTACCTTTTCATATACTAATCATTCTCACAGTGAAAAGTTTTGAGTTATAGCCACAAAATATATGTTAATTAATTAGCCATCAAATTGAAATCCAAATTACATTCTCTAATCAGGCAATCAACATTATCAATAGTGAAATATAATAATTTTATTAAAAAAAGTATGGGTCTAAAAATACATGAAAGCCAAGGTTACACAAATACATCAGATATATATATTACATATTATTTTTGTAACTACGTAAAATTACTTAACGCTCCTTCTAACTTTTAATATGATACGATCTTATCGCCCCGTTACAGTCTTTTCTCACATGGCTAATTACTTAAAAATCCTACTAATCCTAAGAGAGTTGTTTACAATTCATTGGCTTTGTATGCAATTTTAGAATTAGAATGTAATTAATGGTTTTCCTGTCATTTTTTCCCTTGCATTAATGTTTTAGACTTAAGTTCCCGGTTTTAATGTTTTCCCTTGCCATATTTTGCATTCATGATGACAAGCCATTTCCATTACCTTTTATCGGTTCAAATTTCTTTCGAAATACGAAGGGTCTGTCATCATGAATGCACAATAATGGCAAGGGAAAACATTAAAACCGAGAACTTAAGTCTAAAACATTAATGCAAGGGAAAAAATGGTGGGAAAACTATTATTTGCATTCTAATTCTAAAATTACATACAAAACCAATAAATTGTAAAGAACCCTCTTAGGATTAGTAGGATTTTTTAGTAATTAGCCATTTGAGAAAAGACTAAAACAGGGCGATAAGGTCGCACCAGGTTAAAAGCAAATCCACCAGATAATAGCAGCAAGCAACCAGGGTAGTGAAGGAAAGCAAGCAACAGCTCCAAGTTTTATATTTTCAATTTAAGTGTTTATGTTATTTACTTTTTAGATTATAGTAAATGTTTATGAATTTTGTCTTTTCAGTTTAAGCATATGTAACTTTGAAGCGGTTTTTTTAGCAAAAATGTCTATGCCTTTGCAACAATGTACTTACTAGAATGATTCAATAGAATCAAATTCATCCTAAGACTTCCTCTTTACATTTTACTCAATGTAGAGCATAACTCATATCAATCAATTTATTGCATTAAAAATTTGCTACTCAACTTTTCCTACTCCTTTACATTACTAAATTGTTGCTACTCCTTAACAACACCAAACTACACTACATTGAAGGCAATTCATATAAAAGCAACATTTAACAATTCAAATTTCAAAAATGCTAAACGCGACAACGTGACCTATCCCTCTCGTATTTATTATTACAATCACATTACACAAGTGCAGGCAAAGAGAAACTTTCAGTTGCATACTTTATTATATTTTCTTTCTGCAAATCTAATAGTATGACACAAATGCATACAAACTCCAAATTCCCACCCATTAATACTATGGTTATGCATCTTCCCTACTGGCAACCTCCAATCCATTACCTGCACATGTTCAATTCTCAAATAAGAAAGAACCTCTTTATAGAAATTTGCGAGACGTCTAATGTCGGAAGATTCTCTGGAGATGTGATTAAGGCAAACTTTGTTGAGTATAACTCTCAATTGCTGAATCTAAGGAGTAAACTACGACGACTTGCTACATTATATATAGTATGTCGAACGGCACACTTCTATATCCAGCACCCGGCGAAACTCAAACATGGATCGACTCAAGGGCCAATTCAACTTCCGTACACTTGGGCCTGGGCCAGCCTTAAGCCCACGCGGGAATCCACTCCATGGGTCGCCTACCACTATAAATAGGGTACACTTCTCTCATTTATTCTCTAATTCCAACCCTAATCTCTAAACCTAGCTCCTAAATATTCTCTAATACTTGGACGATACGCTGACTTGACCGTCGGATTAACCGTCGGAGTGCTAAAGCGGGGATCAAACCCTGCACTCCTAGGTGCTTTGTTGTCTGGAGTGCTAAAGCGGGGATCAAACCCTGCACTCCTAGGTGCTTTGTTGTCTTGCAGGTCTTCCACCTTTTAGGTTTCAGAGGCTAAACTTGATGATCTACGAGGATCGTCCTTGTTGATAATTTAGTCATCAACAAACTTCTTCTGCCACTGCCATTTTTGTTGGACCAACTCTGTTTCTATGTTCTAAAATTCGCCACGGCTCTGCTTTTATACCGTCTGGTTTTACACCTTTATTATACAGCGACACAGCTACCGTAAGACGACACCAATTTGTTTATGTAAAGTTTTGAACATAAGATACATATATCTACATTCTACAGCACTATTACCTTAACTCCCTTGAAATTTGCTGTGCATTCTGTAAGAAACTAGCTTAAGATAGAAAAAAATTAAAAACGGGAATCAAATTAAATAATGAGGAATTTTATTTTTTAATTATATAGATTATTCACCAATAATCTCTGCAAGAGCATTGCCCGTTTCTGAAGCAATGAAACCGATTATTATCCCTCACAATAATTTCTCTCCCAACAATGCCTGAAAAAACTATGGCAATCTCCATAGATTCTGATGTTTCTTGTGATTCTTATATCCAGGGGGTACAACTATAAGACCAAAGGCAAGTGCTAGTTTCTCGCTATGGTACCCAAGCTCTGATATCTTCTCTTCTTCTTCTAAATCATAGAGAGCACAGTTGGTGTCAGGAATGTAACCAGCCACCTTCATCTTATTTCTGAGTTTAGTGAGCATTTCTTGAATCTTAGAATTCATTTCGTGTGAAGTATCCTTTGCTTGGAAGATGCGGACTTTGTTCTTTACAGTAATTCAACTGCAACCTGCACCCTTTTTTATTCCAACATCATTCATTTCCTTCCTTACAAGATTAGCCTCTCCCACCTGCATTTTAGTACTCTAGACTACTTAGCTAACAGAAAACTCAAGCTTTAAAATCATTTTAACTCTAAGATACTCAAGACTTGAAGCTCTATGATAGGTTTTGAAAGAAGTAGGAATAAGCTTTTACCTGCCAGTAGATGCAAAAAGATTTCATAGCAATACATGGTTGCCAGAATCTTTAGGATCGAGTTCAAATAGTTTATCAGCTGCTATCTTTCCCAGTTCTGGTTTCTTATACACTCTACAGGCATTCAACAGAGCACCCCAGACAGAAATTGTTGGATGTATTGGAATTTCTTTAATAAACTCATAAGCACGCTCAACCATCCTGGCTCTCCCTAGCAAGTCCACACAATGCATGCATAATTCTCTGCCCCTGGTTGAATCTGAAACCTCTCCTTCATTGATTCAAAATTTTCCATTCCTATTTTCACTTCCCCTGCCCTGCTACAAGCTGATAATACACAAATTAAAGTGACATAATTTGGAACAACTTCACCAGAAGACATCATGTCTTGAAACAATGCTAAAGCCATATCAGCACATCCTTGATGAGCGTATCCACCTATCATTCCGTTCCAAGTAAATAATTTCCTTTCAGGAATATCATGAAAAGCTCGCTCAGCATCCTCAATGGTTCCACATTTGCCATACATATCAACAAGTGCACTCCCAACAAAAATATTCCCTTCAACACAAGCCTTAACAGCCAAGTGCATGAACTGACCTACCCAATTCAAGCCCTGCCATCCCTGCGCAAGCACTAATAACACTTGAGACCACAAAATCTGTAGGCTCAACCCCTTCTTTCATTACCTCCAAAAACAGTCCACAAGCTTTCCCTTCCTCATAATTTTGCTCGTAAGCAGACACCATTGAGCACCAAGAAACTGCATCTCTCTTTTCTCCATTCCATCAAAAATGGTCTTCGCAAATTCCACCTCCTTACACTTCCCATAAAAATCAATAAGCCCATTACATACAGACAAATTCCCATCAAAACCACTTCTAATCACATATCCATGCAACTGTCTCCCCAATTCCAAATACAATGCGTTATGCGTCTGAACAAGCATTAAGGAAGACGCAAAATGTAATCGGATCAGGCTCCCCACTAATCCTTCTAAATTGAATAAAAACATCCACCGCAATACTCGGCCTCCCGTCAAGCACCGCATTAGAAATACTCGCATTCCACATCACAATACTTCTCTCATCAGGAATTTCATTAAACAATTTTCTCGCTTCATCTCTAAGCGCCGTCTTTATATACATGTCTAAACAACTATACCCAACAAAGGAATCAAAAATCTGGGAAGACTTTAAAGCGAGAGCGTGAAGTTGTTTTCCCACAGAAGGCAACCGAAGTGCTGCCGAGGCCTTAAAGGCACAAGGGAAGGTGAAATCATTGGGGAAAATGAAGTCTTTACGCATTTGGGAAAAATGGAGGAGTGCGGAGGTGAAATGGCCATTTTGGACATGACTGGCGATCAAGGCGGTCCAAGTGATGACTGAACGAGAATGGAGTTGGGTTTGTAAGAGGACAAGGTTGGCGGAGTTGAGAAGGTTGAGTTTGGAGTACATGTTGACGAGGTTGTTGGAAATGAACAAAGGGAGAGGGGTTTGTAAAACAATCTGCAAGCTGATGTTTAGTTGAAATCGGAAGAAGAACTATCAACCCTTTTTGAATCTTCTCTCGTACAATGTGACAATCTATCTCTATGTGTTTGCTTCGTTCATGGAAGGATGGATTCTGAGCTAGATAAATTGCAGACTTATTATCACAAAAGACTGGTGTTGTTGAAGGAGTAAGTTGAACCTTGAAGTCTTCAAGTAGATAATTGATCCATTGTATCTCACAAGCGGTTGAAGCTAAAGCCCTGTATTCAGCTTCAGAGGAACTTCTATTCACTGTATTTTGCTTCTTGGATTTCCTGGAAATCAATGAATTACCAAGAAAAATACAAAATCCTGTAATAGACTTTCTAGAATCTATACAAGTTCCCCAATCACTGTCACTACAAGCAGTTAACTTCAAAGTACTATTATTAGGAAAGAAAAGACCCTGGCCTATTGTGTCTTTTAAATACCTCAATACCCTGTGGACTGCTATCATGTGTTCATCAGTAGGCTTGTCAAGGAATTGAGCAAGCTGTTGCACTGTAAAACTAATATCCGGTGTTGTAGTTGTAAGATATTGTAGTTTGCCAATGATCTTCCTATACTGAGTTGAGTCTTCTAAAGGAATCCCTTTTTGTTTTGATAACCTAGTCTCAGGCAATATTGGTGTGGAAACTGATTTTGCATCTAGAAACTTTGTATCTTTTAAAAGATCCAAAGTGTACTTCTTCTGACAAAGATTGATACCTTTATCTGACCTAGCCACTTCCAGTCCTAAAAAGAACTTGACTTCATCCAAATCCTTAATAGTAAATTCATCATGTGAAAACTTCTTTATAGCAAGAACTTCTTCAAAATTATTGCTGGCAATAATGCAGTCATCAACATATACTAAAAGAGCAATAAAACTATTTGCAGTTTCTTTAATGAAAAGAGAATGATCAGCTGAAGATTGATGAAAACCATAGGATAGTAGGGCTGTAGTTAATTTCAGATTCCATTGCCTACTTGCCTGCTTTAAACCATAAAGTGACTTAATTAACCTACAAACCTTATTTGGTTTGGCAGAATATCCATCAAGGAGCTTCATGTATACTTCTTCTTCGAAGTCTCCATGCAAGAAAGCATTATTTATATCTAGTTGCTGTAAATACCAACCATGAAGTAAAATCTACGCTTATATATACAGAGTAGCAGACTTAACTTTGTAAATAACTCATAACTAACAACTAACTTATTATTAAATCAAAACGATGTGTTTTGATACTCTCTAATACTCAGTGTCCTTTCTAAGAATCACAGACTGTTCAGTTTCAGTACTAAAACAAAAGCTTCAAAACAGGAAAGGAAAAGAATGGTTCAAGATAGCTCATATTGCTTCCATCCATATTGATGAGGTAAAAATGTTGTAACCAACTCTATATAAGTTTTTTATCACTTGGTTTCACGATTCAAAGAGCAAAATTAGACGTAGTTGTGCAAGGCTGTCATGCCTGAATAGCAACAACTGCTTTTTAATTTGTATGTAAAATACAGACTGTGATTATTAAAATTGATAATTTTTGCATTTTCATGGCAGTGACTACCGATATTCAACCAGGAACATTTCTACAGGTTTGTCCTCTTAGATTCTTAGGTATCAGCTATATCTTTCACTTGTCATTTCCGTTTTGCTCTCGCTAGTTAACTACTATCTTAATGTCATAATGTGGTTATTTTTATTTTTTATTTATTTTTTGTGATGTTAACAGCTTTACATAGATGCTAGTATATTTTTTCTTTTATGCTAAATGCTTGAGGTTACTTGGATTCAGCAACTGCTTTTTGAGCTTCAGCTGCAAATTAATTAAATTGCCTTCTCCTACTATATATACTGTGTGACAATTTGAGTGCCACTTACACATGTGTCCAGTCTTCCACTCCAGAATGAAACACTTAGCTTTGGATTACTTGTTTGTTCGAGAGAAAATCAGTCAAAGCAAACTGAGAGTTCAACACATTCCGTCTACAATACAGATGGCAAATGCGCTAACCAAAGCTTATATCTTCAGATGTCAAATACTGGAGTCTAGAATGGATCCTCCATCTTGTGGGGAAGTAAGCGTAGGAAGCATTTGAATGAAAATTCAAATACCTCAACCAACCAACTGATAATATATACCTAGCCGAAGTTTGTATAGTCAACACTTATCCTACACTTGAAACCTTAAAGTCTATCATTATCATGTATCAAATACTTGTACTATATACATTATACATATAGGTCTCCTTTTACCTCATTTATCTTCTCAACTTTTGTTTCTCTTTAGCGTCGATAATTGAATATATAACTCACAGCGAAGTGTGGGGCAAACCATCTAGTTTCTTAAACAAAGTAGGTTTTTTAGGTAACAAAGTAGGTTTTTGGAATATTTCATAAATATCCTTTTATTTTTATTGAGAAGGGATCCATATTCGGTGTAAGTTACACTTTCTTTTTTCACTCTTTTTATATTTTTTGTAGAATATAGTAAATTTGACTTTTTTAGTTATTATTACCTTAGTTTTTATTTTTTAACTGAAAATTTTAATAGAATCATAATGAAAAAAAATTAAAATATAAAGGTTTAAACACATATATGCTGATTTCCTTATTTTCATTCATTTTAATTGTCATTGGATGAAATTGAGCCATGAGGAGCACATGAAGGCCAAGTGAAGCACATGAGTGTTTGGCTCAATGGTGAGACGCATGCTCCCTGGATCCTAATGTCTCAAGTTCATGTCTCCTTGTATTCGATACGTATGGGTTTTCTGCAGCTCTATACTGACTTTATTAGTTGTTATGTTTGTTATTATAGTTTGTTTATTTGGTTAATTATCATTGGATATATAAATAATTAGATTTGACTGTAATAAGATTTGAATATTATATCCTTATAAAAAACATAGCCACGAGAAAAGGTTCAAACCTATCTCGATTTTTGGATTTATCATAAGTTATAACTATCGAATACATAAATAATTTTAGAAAAAAAAATCATTTTAATTGTACTAGTATTTATTTTCACGTGACGTTGCACGTGACATAATTTGTTTTAAATTAAATTAAGAATAAAATTTTAAACATACTACTAAGTGTTTTAGAAAAAAAAAATCGTACTATTAATTTTATCTTAAAGAAGCCTATTATTAGAGCTGGCAAAATTTCACCAGAGAGCGGGTATTCGACTCGACCGTCTGAAACAAACCTGATCCAACCCGATTCGACCAAAAAATCCACTCAATCCAAAATCGAAATGACCTGACCCCAAATCCTTAATGACCCGAACCCGATTAACCCGTGAGATTAATCCGAAATTACCCGAATCGGGATTAATTATATTTATTAAATGACCCGAATTCGAAAAGAAGACCTGAACCTGAAAACCGTAGGCTAAAACCTGAAATTATCGGAACCACATGACCCGAAACTGGAAAAAAAAAACACGAACCAAAATTGACCCAAAACCAAATGACCCAACATTTGAGTGATCCGAACTCAACCCAACCTGAAATCGAAAATTAACCGAACCCTTACAACCCAAAATTTCCTTAACCCAAAACTAACCTAACCCAAATCCAACCAGACCGACACATTTGTATATACATTGGGTTTTACTATCAAAGTAACAAAAGAAATTATCAAAAAAAGAAAAGAAAAATATTAACAAAATAAAACAACAAATTTAAACCACAGTTACATTTATCAAACAAAAAATTAATTATAAGTCAAATAAAATAATTGCACGTTAGGAAGATAATAAATTTTAATCATAATACATTAAACTATCAAATATAGATGTTAATCACAATAACTTTTTAAATTAAAATAGTAAAAATAAAAAAAATTATAAAATATTGAATTTAATTAAATGAAAATAGAATTTTTAATAGAATAAAACTGTATATTAAAAAATTTTAATATCCAAATTTTTATTGAAAAATAGTAAAATGGTAAAAATAAAGTAATTATAAAGATATTAGATTGTCCCCAAAGGGACACCCTAGTGGTTAAGAGCTTGGGTCTTCTTGTGGGAGGTCCCGGCTTCGAGTGGGATTATGGGAAAGGAGATGACCACCTCCTATTGTGTAGTCCATTTCAATATTATGTTCATAAGTAGCAAGAAAATAAAGATATTAGATTTAATTAAATAAAAATAGAGTTTTTAGTAAAATAAAAGTACAATAGTTATTAAGGAATATGTTTGAAAAATATTGGTATAAAACTCGTACTTTTATATATAGTACTAGTCATCACTTTCACGTGCCTTGCACGTGACCCAATATGTTTAAGTTAAATGGAAATTAAAATCTTAAGCATACTATTAATTATTTTATAAAAAATAATTATAAAATATTCAATTTAATTAAATGAACATAGAGTTTTTAGTAGTACACTAAACTATCAAATAGAAATAGGTCAATCACAATCATCTTTTAAATTAAAATGGTAAAAATAAAATAATTATAAAATATTGAATTTAATTAAATGAAAATAGAGTTTTTAGTAGAATAAAACTATATATTAAAAATTTTAATATATCCAATTTTTATTGAAAAATTTAAAGATATTAGATTTAATAATTAAATAAAAATAGAGTTTTTAGTAGAATAAAACTACATTAGTTTAAAAAAAGATATTTAAGAAAATATATTAAAAAAATGATAATATAATTATCGATTCAAAAGTTTTATAAAACTCGTAGTTTTATATACAGTATAGATAGGCAATGGATTTGAAATTCAAACCTTTACTTTATATATATCATCGAGGCCCAAGAATTAGATTTACTCAACAAAGCCCATAATTCAGTGTAATATACTCTCATTTCCCATAGCAATTTTTGGGTCCATAAAGGCCTGTTAAATCTGAATCTTAACAACAAATTAGGCCTACATACATCGGATTCAAATTGAGTTTACCACCTTACACAATGTTATTTTTCACATGGATATATATATATATATACACACACACGCGAACTATTTCTTTTTCTTTTTGGCCATCAACGAACTATTTTTTTAAAAGAGGCGATTTAATGGAATTATTTTGTAAAAAATCTTTATTCTTTATTTCTGAATAAGGAGTTAACTTTTAATTATTTTTTAACTAAAAAAGTAGAATTATAATGATAAAATTACATGTATATACATTTAATTTAAAGACAGATATGATAATTTGCTCATCACTCCTACATATAGAATGAAACTTTTCAACCTTTTTTTACCAAAAAAAAAAAAAAAACTTTTCATCCTTGTCATATATTATTCTAAATTAATTGCTTTCTTCTTATCAACAACAAAAAAAAAGGACAAAAAAATTTGGTTAACAGAATATTATCCCCTGTATCGCCCACTAGATCAAATTGTTTCATTTTTAATTAGAAATCACAGCTATTTAATTAGTTTGAATTACTCAACTAAAAAATTCTAAAAAATAGCAGTCAACACCATGAATTACATATATGATAAATAGTGCATGATTTTACCTAAAACTTTATTAGAAAGAAGTTGAATTTATTATGAATTTGCCATCTTATACTCCTTAAGTTAATCATTTACAAATTACTTTTCTTAATTGCAATCATCAAAGTAAATAGCACAAATTATTATAATAATAAAAGGAAAATATCAGACAAGTGGAGAAATTTCAAATTTATACAAGGAAAGTGATACGAAATTAACTATTTGTACTTCTTAATAAATAATAATAAATAATCCTTATAACCATGTGAGAGACCATGTGTTACAACTTACAACACAGGCTTTCCACTTAATGAAATTAGTCAATAAGTGATCAAAACTCAACATTTTTAAAGCTCATTATTTATTTACATTTTTAATTAGAGATCACAGGCCACAGCTATGTAATTAGTTTGACTTGCTCAACTAAAAAATAAAAAATAGCAGTCAACATCATCAATTACATAATCAATGGTGCATGATTTTACCTAAAACTTTATTAAAAAGAAGTTGAATTTATCATGAACTTCCAACTTATCCTCCTTAATTTAATTATTTGCAATTACTTTTCTTAATTGCAATCATCAAATAATAAATATAGCACAATTGCACAAATTATAATAATAAAAGGAAAATATCAGACAAGTGGATAAATTTAAAATTTATACAAGGAAAGTGATAAGAAATTATATATTTGTATTTTAATTCTTAATAAATATCCATACACCCAGCTTTCTACTTTATGTAATGAGCCTCCAATTTGTCCCTCCTGACCCTCCATACACCCAGCTTTCCACTACATAACCCTCCAATTTATCCCTCTTGACGTGTCATTAGAAAACTTACTATAATTTCTAAAACCCTATTCAATAATAGTCTAAAATCAAGGGATTTACCCTGTAAACTCTCCATATTTATAATTATGGGCTAAACCTGGATTTAATTTCTTACCTTAATTATCAGAGGGGCTAAACCTGAATTTAATTTGTTTCCTTAATTATTTAGGAGTGACAAATTGGAGGGTCAAATAGAATTATTGTTATGAAAAAAAAGCAAAAATTAGTCAATATCTATATCTTATCTATCTTACTATTAAAGTTATCCCCAAATTGTGTTAAAAAAAAGTTATCCCCAAATTGCTGTATGCTCAATATTTGATTCTTTCCAAGTTGACATTTGTCCAAAGGTGATTGGTTGGGAGAAAACCAATATATATTATTATATATTTTGAATTCCAAATAATATCTAGAACATTGAATTATAATCAAAGTAAAACTCAATTACCTTTTTCCATTTTCCAGTAGATATAATTATTTAAATACACATTAGAATTCTAACAGTATTTCCTTCCATTTAACTTAATTGCAATTACATAAGTTAAAATTACTTAGAAATTGAAAATTACTTAATTCCAATTATAAATAAAAAAAACCCAACACGAATGCACGGGGATAATATCTAGTAAGTAATCAAAATTCAACATTTTTAAAACTCATTATTTATAGGGTTTAAATTCTATTAGGATCATCATGCTTTTTAGGATCCCATCAAGATGATGTCACCTAATCAATTTTGATACAAAGATATATTTCACACCCTCATTCACCATATATATAAACTCTTATTAATTGCATATCTTTAATTGTATTAATTTACCAACAAGGGGTTGGATCAAGTGGTAAGCGGCTTGTTCCACCTTAAGCAGGTCTTAGGTTCGGGACCTTGTGTACGCAGTTGCCTCTGTTGGGAGACTCACCCACTATAACCAGATGCGCGACGCGGGTCGGATCCGGATTAATCCGGACAAAGCCTTGGATACCGGATGGGATACAAAAAAAATTGTATTAATTCACCCTTGATTCTAGTTAAGATTGGATTTATTTAGTGAAAATTATTTTTTTCCATCGTTAAGAAGATACTTTTAAGACTCAGTTTTATTAGTATTTACAAAATCAATCTTAATGTGGAAAGAAAATCATGTTATAAGGAACAAAAAAATTTATTAAAAAATTATAAAAAAAAAAGTCACGTTGCAAGTAAAAACAAGAAGTAAGTTAAAAATAAAATGTATTAATAAAATTATTCAATTTTAACTAAGATTAAAATTATGATAAGGTAATTAATAAAAATTTAATTAGGTGTGATAGGGTGTAAATTAGGATTTGATGATGATTCAAAATTGATTAGGTGGCATCATCCTAATGAAATTCTAAAAACACCCCTTTTAGGATGATTCTAATAGAATTTAAACACTTATTTATATACAATATTGCAAAGTTGATTAACAGAGTCTAATAAAATTTGACAACGTCTAATAGATGAATGGTCATCTTGCTCGAGGCTGCTGCCTTGCTGAGCTGATTACCTACTACACCCATTAAATTACGTAGGAACTAGGAAACTTGTTTCCGAGTACTTAATTTTGAATTGTTTTTATTTGATGTGTCTTCTTTAATTGCATTTCTTAAAATTAAATTGCCTTTACTTTGATTTAATTAGATGAAAAATTGTCAAACAAAAAAAAACTTATTTTTACTACAAAAAAAGAGTTTTCTACATAGAAATTAGACAAGAATCTCACGTTGTAGTTGAAACTTTGAAAGGGATCCTTACCATAGAAATTATATCTTGACTCGTTATTCAATTTCAAGCAAATGATCAAATTGATACTTATATAATTAACATCTTCACCAATAAAAGCATTCAACGTCAATTAGTTAAAAACTTACAACTCATAATCTTTGAATAACCATGTTAAGGAAAATAAAAATAGAAATAATTATCTATGACAGTAAATCTTACATGGATTGCTATTAAAAAATAATAATAAAATTGAAAATTATTGATTCATCTTTTGATATTTCAAATATAAAATGGAAAACAATAAATTTAGAATAATTATTATGAGTGAGTTTTTTTCCCTCGAAAATAATGCTTTCGATAGACAAATTGGTCATATTTAAAATTTCTTAATGTAAGCCAATATTATCATAGTAAACAATTAGGAAATTTTAAAATTATGATGGTTCTTTGACCAAAGTTTATATTAGTATAATACAATAGCTCAACAACTACTGAATTGAGTAGAAGGAGCTCAATGTCTTACGTTTGAATTTTGTGAATGACAAAAACAGCGATTCAACTCCGAATTAATCGGGACAATATTTTTACTGGATATAAGAGAAATAATAAAAAAAAGAGCTCAATACCCAAAATTATGTCCTGAACTTGTACAATTTTAAATGAAGTGCTATGTATTTCTTTTTGTATCAATCAACTTTGAACTCACGACATATTGTGACATGCACATCGATCAATCACTGCCTAAAGCGGTCTTCGACCACTCTTATGTATCAAAAAAAATATTTCATTTTAATTAAGATCAGATTATAACATGCATGTATTTAATTAAAAACACGCAACTAACAATCTAAAATAATTAGTCAATATGAACATCCACAAAATGAAACAGTGCATGCTTTTAACCAAAACTTTATTCATGTACTTGTCCAACATAGGCACGTTCTTCATCATCATAATATATATAGTTTGCGTCTTTTTAAAGTGAACTTCTATATTAAAAAAGTGCTAGGAGCAAGGACGGAATCGGATATTTTTCTATGGGGTACTGGGAGGGGCGACGACCGGTATGTATATATATACATTATTTTATATTTTAATAATAAGCCAACATTTTACTATGTATATGAATTCATGTTAAGATACAAATTAATATTATTCTAGATATTATCCACGTACATTCGCGTTGGATTCTTCGATTTATGATTGTAACTGATTAATTTCAATTCTAAGTAAAATTTTATTTTATCAAATGAAAGGAAATTTTGTTAGAATTCAAATGTCTATTCAAATAATTATCTACTCAAAAAGGAAATTGAGTTTTACTTTGATTATAATTTAATTTTCTATATATTATTTATAAATATTATTTGGAATTATATAATAATATATATTGATTTTCTTCCGACCAATCAATTTTGGATAAATGTCAGCAGCAAAAGAGCCAAATACTGAGCATATAGCAGTTTGAGGATAACTTTAATAGTATGGTATGGTATAGATGCGACTATATATATACTAATATATATTGTAAATAAAAAATTTGATGTCATGAGTTGAATTAACATCAATTTCATGGATAACAAATACTATAAATTAAGGTAGCAAAAAAATTATAATGAATAAATTATTAATCCTAAATAAATTGAAACAAATTAAAGAAAACTTGAATGATGTAAAATATATTTAACTTAAAAATTTATCGTGGGGGCCAAATTAGAAAAAGAAAATTATAGAGGGGCAAAGCATATTTACCAAGGAATAGTAGTACATATATATTGAAACTTCATGCCCCCTTCCCTCCGCCCCAGGCTAGGATGTTTGTTGGCTCCAGGAACAAAAATATTAGTATATGGTTAATGAAAAGTACAAATAATTAAAACTAATAAGTAATGGGAATATCATATCAGACAAGTGGATAAATTTGTTATTATTAAGTTAGCAATTTATTTGTTTGTTAATGATTCGATGTCAAAAACCATGCGAAATGAATCTTTCCACCGTTTAATAAGTAAATCCAAATTCAACATTTATTAAGTACCTACATCAACTTGCAAAGTTGATTAATATGTTTGAGTTTTTAAAATTTGAGAACGTCTACTAAGTTAAATTGTCTTCCGGCTCGAGGTTGCTGAGCTCGTGACTATGCCCATTAATTTACGTACTCCGGAAAACTTGCTTCAAAGTACTTACCGAATTATTTTTAACTAAATAGCTCCTTTTACCCTCTAAACTTTGCAAATTTCAGCCACTTTACCCACTGAACTAATAATTGTGCCTAAATACCCCTCAAATTATTAAAATCTAGCCAATCCCCCCCTCCCCCGGCCGTCAACTCCGTTAGTCACGTGCAATCACGTGGCTAACGTTTCCGTTAGGGGGTGTTAAGTGTAGACGTGGCTGGATTTTGCTGACATGGAATATCCACGTCAGCTTATGTGGGACCCATGGCCCACGGGCGGGAAAAAGCCCGCCCGAATAAAAGAAATCAGGAAAAAAAAGGAAGAAACTGAAATCGTATTTCGAAATCAGAAAAACAAAAAGAAGAGCTAAACCTACAAAAAACACGTTTAAATCAGAAAATCGATTTGGGAGAAAGGAAAAGAGAGAAAGAGT
>AWWV01010945.1:0-75652 GCA_001974805.1 Corchorus capsularis
AAGAAAGGAAAGAGAGAAGAGTGAAAGAGAGAAAAGGCTGAAGATTCGATTCTTGGAAAAAGGTTAATCAATGGTGAACGACGGTGATGGTGACGGTGACAGAGAAGAAGATATTGTTGCTGCCTATTTCGAAAATGAAAAGAAAAGACAAAGTGGGATCAAAACGACTGAAGAGGTTAGTTTTCAAGTGTTTAAATAGTGAGATTAGGGGTTTTTAATTATAGATTAAGGGTTTAAAGTGTAGATTACTTTAATTAAACATTGTTTACTGTTCAAAAAAGCATTATTGTATTCTGTACGGACTGACAAATTAGGGTTTGGGTAATTTGAGATTAGTGCTAAACTCGACAAATTAGGGTTTAAAAAATACTTTGTATGGGTTTAATGGTATTGGGTTTAACATTCAACTCTAAGAAAATGTTGTTAGTAGACCCTTTTTGTCTTCTTGTCAGTGATTTCATGAATAAATTATGGCTAGTTTGTTGGTTCTTTGTTGTCTGGTTGTGGTGCTTGTGGGTTGTGCCGTTTTAGGCACTAATGTGTGACGACGTTTGGGGTAGCCATTTTGGGATTGCCATTTTGGTTTTGCCATGTATGTTGCCATGTATAATTCTATTTATTGTACTTGTGCTTTTGTTTCTTGTCTTTTTCAATTTGTTATTGGAGTAATTGTAAAGCATTATAACTGTTATGGTTAAACTTTAGATAAATAATTGTATATTGTTAAATGGCAGATTGACCCTGACCATGATGATGGTATAAGCTTTTACATGACTGTTTGACATGGTGGAAAGTTTGTAAGAGATCCAAACCTTAGATATGATGGAGGGAGTAGAAATTGGGGTAAAGATGATCCAGATACATATAATTGGAAGGAAGTTGAGCATTTTGTGTTAAAACGGTTAAAGTATCAATCTATGGGTAGGGTGTATTTTCATAATTCACTATGTAAAGAGTATAATGACAGCATGCAACTTATATATAATGATGAGAGCATTCTGAGGATGACTGATATTTGGAGGAAAGTGAGGTTAATGACATTATATATAGAGCATGACATTGATGATGCAGTTGGACCTCCATTATATATTGAGTATGGTGCAGAATCTGCTGTTGGTGGTACTTTTGAGAATCAGGCTGATAAGGAGGGGTATAATGGTCATGTTGGGGCTGGTGAGGGGTTAAATGAGGAAGTTACTGTGCAAGAAGTGGTTGGTGATGTTTTTTCTGAGTATAATGAAGATGTACGGCCTGGTGAGGGTTTAAATGAGGAAGTAAATGTGCAAGAAGGGGTGTGTGATGTTTTTTCTGTCCATATTGAAGAGTTAAGGTCTGGTGAAGGGTTGGATGATGGTTTAGGTGAGATTCCAGTTGACATAGAAGATGACTTTGAGGATTTCCTTTAGCAAAAGGGAATTAAAAAAGCTCACCTAGTCAAGACCAGGTGTTTGACTGATGGGGAGGGTGATGAAGAATTGGAGAGAGGTAGAGACTTGGCACAAAAAGCTGCTGGAAGGGCTTGTAGGAAAGCAAAGAAGCAAGCTGCATCTAAGAGCAGAGATGATGACGAGTACCAAGAAGATCTGTCTAATTCCCATCCAATTCCAGATCCAAATCTACCGAATGATGCAGAGGTAAGTAGTGAGAATTCAGAATTGGGGTCTGATGATGATATTAGCATAGAACAGAATAATGAGTGTTCTGAAGATGACGATGTTGAGCAGGAAGAAGTTCATTGGAGGAAATCCAAGTGGAAACATTATAATGAGAAGTCTGAGAACCTTGAGTTCTGTAAGGACATTGGTCTTTAAGTCTAATAACCAGTTTAGGGAAGCAGTAAGAAAGTGGGCTAGACTGAATCTGTTTGAGATTTTTTTTTTTGTGAAAAATGATGCTAATCGAATTAGAGTAAAGTGTACATCTGCTCCAAACTGTCCTTGGGTGATAATGGCTAGTGATTGCAGTCAATGTAGAGGGTTCAAGGTTAAGACTTTTCATGATAAACATGCATGCTCTGGAGCATTCACAAATAAAATGTTGAAAGCAAAAGATATAGTTGAAAGAATGCATGAAATCATTAGATTGAACCCTAAAATGACATTGCTTCAAATTCAACAATCTGTTGAGGACATTTTTAAGGTCAAGGTTTCCATGAGAACATGTATTAGGGCCAAAAAACTAATACGAGATAAAATTGCTGGAAACTATAATGAGGAATTTGCTCTGATGTGGGAATATGCAAATGAATTATACGAGAAGAACCCAGGCAACACTATTAAATTGGAAGTTAGGAGAATAACAGAAGACTCTCCTGCACACTTTCAGAGGTTTTATTGTTGTTTTGCTACTCTGAAAAAAGGATGGAAAGAAGGTTGTAGGAGGATAGTTGGGGTAGATGGGTGTTTCTTGAAGGGCCCATATAAATGTCAGATTCTTAGTGCAGTTGGAAAGGATGCAAATGACCAAATGTATCCTGTAGCTTGGGCTGTGGAAGAGACTGAAGATGTTGATACATGGGCATGGTTCTTTGCACTGCTGAGGGATGACTTGGGTGTATATGAAGGTATTAATTTCACCGTCATGTCTGACCAACAAAAGGTAATTTTCTCTTCTCTCCCTTTTGTAATAAACCTACTTTTGGATTGTGATTGCATGTTGATCGGTCGTTGATCAAATCACAAGATAATTCCCCACAAACCAATAACTACTAGCTAGGGCAAGTAGGGGTCGAATCCACAGGGAGAGAGGATAATTTCTTTACTAATCAATTATGTTGAAAAGAGTAATTTGAAAGAAGAGATTTTATGAATTTTAGATTAAAACTAACAAAATAAATTAAGAGCAAAGTAAACTAAGTAATCAACTATGTAAAGAAAAACCTCCAATATAGAATCTATTTCACTCTTCACAAGATTAACATGGATCATCGACACAAAACATGAATTTGATATTAATTGCCAATCAATTAAGCATCATAAATTATTCCAAAGTAGTATATATCCTAAGATGTAGGCTTCAACTTTCCTTAGAACAAAATAATCTCCCTAATATCTCAAACAACTCCACTTGAATAATTGGTATAGGAACAGACGTAATGCTAGTTCCAACATGCTAAGAAGATTAACCCGCATCTCGCTGACAATTAACCTCTAATGTTATAATCTATGGTTTCAGCCCTTCATATAACAAGCATTAGGTTTAACTTATCCACATGCATGATAAATCAATACCAAACTTGTCTACATCAATTTCCATCTCGGCCTAAAGATTTCAACAAGGTTTGATATCCCATTGAACCTAGGACTCCTAGAATTACAATTGTTACTTAGACCAATTTTAGGTTGACTCAAGCTACTTGAATCTAACTTTAGCATTCATATTATCAAGATAAGTAGGCCTCCAAATCCATCAAGACATGAACACATAAAATGAAGTATAGAGATAAAAAACATATTCAAGTAGAAATCAAATTATTAAGAACAAAAGTCTCCCCATAAATTAAATGTCAAAAGATCAATAAGATTCTACATTGGAGAAATAAAAGATTAGCTACTCATAAATTGAGTAGCCATCAAAAGAAAAAGGAATAGAAAAACCTAAAGTATGGCCGGCGGCTTCCTTAGCTCCAATCTCCAATCTAATTCTTCCAGCCTCCCTTTTCTAGAGAGAAAAGGTGGCTATTTATACTAGAGACTTAGGGCTAACTTAACCTAGGACAAGATAGTAATTTAAGCACATTAAACCACCTTTAATTGGGTTTAAAGTCGTCCTCCAGGTCTGGGCTATCCCTTAGTACCGAATTAGGGTTTATCATGTCATCTTGGGCTTGATTCATGGGCTTTCCAAGGTCCATCATGTCTGCAGAAACTTCAGGGGCTTTTTCGTCCATGATAACGGCGAAACTGGGCTTCGATCAAAACAAAAAAGTTGTAGATCTTGAAGTCAGCTTTCCAACGCTTACTCATTTGCCTCATTCGGAGTTCTGACTCAAAAGTTATGGCCAAAATACAGAAGGGTCGCTAAATCTGGAAACAAGTGAAGAGGCTTCAAGGTGAAGACACGCATGGCTGTTGGGTGATGCGCGCCTGGCATGGCCCCCGACTCCCCCTGGGCGCCCATGTCACAGGCTTGAGCGCCCAGGGCGTTGGTCTCAGGCCTTAGGTCTCTTGCGCCCATGTTGGTGCTGGTGGCATGTCTCGACTAGCGCTGGGCGCCCATGTGGTATGCTTGGCACCCCATGCTGTTTTCCTCGCGACCCATGTACTCCAGTGCTACGACGCCTCTTGACATGTCTTCTTGCCTTGAAATTCAACCTTGCTCCTTTGCTTCAAACTCTTGAAAATCAATCTTATGATGATAAAATTAACTATTCAAGCTCTTCAATCACGATCATATTGGCTCCATTCTTCATCCAAAATGTCCTTGGAAAATATTTGTGTAAATAATCATTCAAAAAGGCACCAAAAAGGCACAAAATTGGTGATTTTGCACTTTTCTTCCCTTTAAAACCTATAAACACAAATATACCAAATACAAGGCGTAATCAAGCATAAAATACCCAAAAAGCATAGGAAAATGACCATAAAAAGATGCATAATTTTGGTCTGATCATATTTTCCCCACACTTAAGTTTTGCTAGTCCCTAGCAAACTAGTGTACTTTTCTGAAAAGAAAGGGTAAATAATTTCAATTGCACATAAATATCAATAGATAATCTAACCATGAAGTCAAGAGAGCAAAGAATAATGAGAATACTTAATCTCAAAATCAAGCAATAACAAGCATCATCATTCTTAAGTAAACATAATAAGAGAAGTTCAATTCACTTACCATCCTCTTCTTCACATGACCATCACTAACTATAAGCTTGTGTATACATCTATTTCTAAAGAAAAAGTACTATCATGGATATTAATCAAAGATTAGGATGGGTTTAGAAAAGGCGGCTCACTTTAAAGAGACAAGGTTACCAACCTTAGAAGTGTCCATAGTTTGGGGCTACTAGCTCCCTTTATTTTTGAGGTTACTAACACTCATTTTTTATAAGTGGGACAATATTTCCGCAATCCCCATGCCTCTTATCCTCTTTCCAAGGGTTACTAACTCCTTTTGTTAAAGAAAAGAGTGACAACAATGGTTTTTTTTTATTAAGCAGAAATACCTCTTCTCCTCCCTTCAGGAAAGCACTTCTTTCCTAAAGATGTAACTACCCTTACTACCCCCACACTTATGTCTTGACACATCCATGACATACCTTCATATTTGTAATCAAGAATCAACACAAGTTCTAGAAGTAATAAGTCATGAAAGCATTGGATAAATAAGCTTATATCACAATCTCAAATTATGCTTAATTCTAAGAAATCAAATGCATGCTAAAACTTAATCAAAGATTAAAGCATTCGTAACATTCTAAGCATCAATCTTTCACAATCAAACCAACCACTTAACATGTATATAACAATTAAAATCAAATTTTCCATAATTTCAAGAGATAAGGAACTACCTAACCATTCCTAAAAACTAATCCTAAAGTTGATACTAAAATTAAACATGCAAAAATTATTCCACTTTCGTAGGTGTACGACGGCACTTAGCTCGTGACGCAAGCCATTTCAACCTAAGACTGAAGGGGTACTTAGGAGGTGTTATGTCACCCGAGGGTTTACTTAACTAGAACGATACCCACAAACATTTTTTATTATTTAAAATTAAAAGAACTAAGTAACTAAGTAAACTTAAGATGACTAATATATTAAGCATTAACCTATCTCCTCCCCCACACTTAAACTCAACATTGTCCTCAATGTGAAAGTAAACAACAAATCAAACAAATAAAGGTTGCTTGTGGAAATGAAAGAAGTTGAAGGTTGAGCGGCATACCTTGTATGGTTGATGAAGTTGCAACTTAGACTTAAAAACAATAATGAAATTAAAAGGGAAAAAGGGAAAGGGAAAAACTTAATTGTCTTATTGATAGAAAAATAAAAACATGCTTAAAATAAATAACTACTACCTAAGTGCATAAAAGTAAAATTAAAATTTCTAAGAGCTAAGTTCAATCAATAGGCTCATCAATAGCCTTCTCCATAAGCTCAACAAATTCCTCCAAGCTTAGGACAATACCATTGAGTTCCTCTTGAATTTGCAACACACGATCATGGATGCTTTTGATCTTTATGAAAACAGGATGAGTGGTTGACTCTTTTCGTTCCTCCTCTTGCTCAACTTCCTCTTCATCATCCTTGGACTTACAATTTAGGTCTAAACTTGAGTCAGATTCAGAAGAAATTGAAACAAAAGACTTTTCTTTTACCTCTTCAACCTTGGGAAGGTTGGTCATCAAAGGCATAGGCGATGGTGCTCTCTCAACCCTACATAGAGTGGCAACAAGTGGTGGTCGCACATGAGTGTGGTGAGAGGCAGATGCAGCATAGGTGTTGTATGGAGCATAACGGCTCGACATGGGTAGAGGGCGGTATGGAGGGCGATAGGGTTTTCTTCCATAACCATTAATGCGTGACAAATTACTCCATGGTGCAGGCCTTGCTCCCATCCATGGCTTGGATCTTCTTGAAGGTCCTCTTGCATAATTGTAACGAGGTTGCCCAAAGCGAGGTCTTTCTCGAGAGAAAAACTTAGCATTTGGCATGCCATAATCATCAATTTCGGCATTCTCCCTTTTCACTTGCTCCTTATATGCGGCCTTGACCTTCCTCCACATGGCTTGAGAGATCATTCGAGCTTTAAAACCGGGCTTGGAAGCTTCATCTTCGACGGGAAGGTTGTCCACCATAGCAAGGATCTCGCGAGAATCCTCTTTTGTGAATCGGCCTTCGAAATTCTCATCATACAAGCTCCCATAGTCCTTGAATTGAGCTCTCAAAGCTTCAAATTGTTCTTCAAAATCAGCCATATTGCTAGGAAACATCTAAAAATAGTCCAAACTTGATTTGGAAAGGAGAAAATTCGGATTAAGGTAGCTTAGGATCGAAATCCTAGTCCAATTTGGAATTGGGGTTGTGCTGACAAACCGTCAGGATGCGGGCTGGGGGCTGTGCGATTTGGCATGGGCGCTGAGGCTTACGGCCTGGGCGCCCAGCGGCAGTCGGGCTCCAGGCCTGTTGGGGCCTGGCGCGCTGTCGCCTGCGCGCTTGGGCAATCTGCCTGGGCGCCCAGCGGCAGTCGAGCCTAGCTCGCCTGGTGCTGAAGCCTTGTCGACATGGGTTCTTAGTTATTTTATATGGGTCCCCATGCAATTGTACATCTACAATTCCTACTTTTACTTAATCCAAAAATGTAAATTCAATTAAAATCATAATCAAAGTTTGAATATACTTCCCTTGCTTCCTTGGTGTGGCTTAGGTCTTAGAACCCTACAAAAACGAAAAATCACAAAGTACAAAAACATGAAAATTAAAGGTTAGTCAAATTAAATTGGGTTACCTCCCAATAAGCGCTTGTTTAAAGTCATTAGCTTGACTTTCCCAATGTTACTTTTCATAAGGAAGGTAAATTGGATCTTCCAAGCTTATTTTCTTAGACCAATATGTTTGCTTTCGCTCAAAGACTGGTTTGAGATGTTGTCCATTAACTTTGTAGATCTCGGAATCACCAATTTTGCGTATGTCGACGGCTCCACTTGGATAGACTTTGACAACTTCATAAGGTCCACGCCATCTTGATTGTAGCTTACTATGGAATAGCTTCAATTTGCTATAGTATAAATGAACCTTTTGCCTTCATGAAAACTCTTGTGTAGAATTCCTCGATCATGAATTGCTTTGGTCTTTTCCTTATAGATCCTTACGCTCTCATATACATCGTTTCTAATCTCCTCGAGCTCTTGCAATTGAAGTGTCCTTTGTAAACCAGCTTGATCAAAGTTGAGGTTGCATTGCTTGATTGCCCACCATGACTTGTGTGTTAGTTCCACAGGTAAGTGACATGCCTTTCCAAACACAATTCTATATGGTGACATACCAATTGGTGTTTTGAAAGCAGTTCTATAAGCCCATAAAGCATCATCTAATCTCAAGCTCCAATCCTTTCTATTCACGTTCACCGTCTTCTCGAGAATTTGTTTCACTTGGCGATTAGATACTTCAGCTTGACCACTAGTTTGAGGGTGATATGAAGTGGATATCTTGTGTGTCACTCCATACTTCTCCACTAATGATTGCACAAGTTCATTGCAAAAGTGAGTACCTTTGTCACTAATGAGGGCTCTTGGAACTCCAAATCGGTGGAGGATGTTGCTCTTCAAGAATTTAACCACAGTCTTTGCATCATCCTTTTCTGTTGCAACAGCTTCAACCCACTTCGAGACATAATCCACAGCTAACAAGATGCACACTTTCTTACCAGAGGAAGGAAATGGTCTCATGAAGTCAATTCCCCAAACATCAAATATCTCCACCACAAAGATGAGGTTTTGAATCATTTGGTATCTCTTGGAAATGTTCCCCATCTTTTGACATTCTGGGCTTGTCTTGCAAAACTCATAAGAATCTCAAAAAATTGTTGGCTAGTAGAATCCACTATCCAAAATCTTTCTTGCGGTCTGCTTATGTCCAAAATGACCTCCACATGCATAAGTATGGCAGTATTTCAAGACTGATTGAATTTCTTCATCAGGGATGCAATGCCTTATCACTTGGTCAGAACCATACCTCCATAGATGTGGATCATCCCAAAGATAGTGTTTAGCATCACTCACGATCTTGGCTTAACTCCTCTACTTGCATCTGGGGGTAGCTTTCTTGTCACCAAAAAGTTTGCAATGCTGGCATACCAAGGTATGTAGGAAACAACAAATAATTGCTCATAAGGTAGTGCTTCATTGAGTACAGTGTCTTCATCCTTACCTTCAATTCTGCTTAGGTGATCAGCCACTACATTTTCGGCTCCTTTCTTGTCTTTAATTTCCAATTCAAACTCTTGAAAAAGCAAAAGCCAATGCATGAGTCTAGCCTTGGTTTCTTTCTTGGCCATGAGATAACGAAGTGCAGCATGATCTGAATAGATTGTCACCTTTGATCCCAAGATGTATAACCAAAATTTCTCTAAGGCAAAAACAACGGCAAGCATCTCTTTCTCAGTGGTTGTGTAGTTCTTCTGAGTAGAATCCAAAGTTCTTGAAGCATAGTAGATGACATGAGGTATCTTATCTACTCTTTGACCTAAAACAGCTCCAAGTGCAACATCACTTGCATCGCACATGATCTCGAAAGGTAGATTCCAATCAGGTGGTTTTACGATTGGAGTAGTAGTGAGGGCAATCTTCAACTTATCAAATGCTTCCTTACAATCCTCTCCAAACTCAAATTCAACATCTTTCTGAAGCAAACGACACATTGGTGCAGATATCTTCGAAAAGTTTTTGATGAATCTTCGATAAAAACTAGCATGACCTAAAAATGAGCGAATATCTCGAACACAAGTAGGGTAAGGCAAATTCTGAATGACATCAATCTTTGCTTTATCTACTTGTAATCCATCCTTAGAAACCAGATGACCTAATCCAATGCCTTGTTCGGCCATGAAATGGCACTTCTCAGCATTTAGTACTAAGTTGGTCTCTACACATCTTTTTAGCACAAACTCTAAGTTATGTAGGCACCTATGAAAATCATCTCCATAAACAGTAAAGTCATCCATAAATACCTCCATAATCTCTCCTTGGTAGTCTTGGAAGATGCTCATCATACACCTTTGAAATGTTGCAGGGGCATTGCACAAACCAAAGGGCATTCGAGTATAGGCAAACGTACCATAGGGACATGTGAATTTTGTCTTCTCTTGGTCTTCTGGGGCGACTGGTATTTGAAAGTATCCTAAGTAACCATCCAAAAAGCAGTAGTAAGCACGACAAGCTAGCCTTTCCAACATTTGATCCATGAAAGGGAGTGGAAAATTATCCTTCCTTGTAGCAGAATTTAGCTTCCTATAATCGATACACACTCTCCATCCATTTTGAAGTCTTTGAGGAACTAGTTCTCCATCCTTGTTTTCCACAACAGTGAATCCAGATTTCTTTGGTACTACTTGGACAGGGCTAACCCACTTACTATCTGAAATAGCGTAAATGAGCCCAGCTCCTAGTAGTTTAAGAACTTCTTCCTTGACTACTTCATTCAAATTTGGATTTAACCTCCTTTGTGGTTGCCTCACTGGAACAACATTGTCTTCCAAATGAATCCTATGCATGCAAACAGAAGGACTAATTCCCTTGATATCAGCAATCGTCCATCCCAAAGCTTCTTTGTATTTCTTCAAGACTCTGATTAGCTCTTCCTCTTGATCTTGGGTTAATTTGCTTGAGATGATTGTAAGGAGTGTTTCCTTGTCACCAAGAAAAACATACTTCAAATCTTCAGGCAATGGCTTCAATTTGATTTCTGGAGGCTTAACAGTAGAGGGTGGAGGTACTTCCTTGGGTTCTAAATGAATGTAGGAGATTGATTCACTTTCTTTTGGAAGTACTTTCAAAAGTCATTTATGGCATTTATCACTTCACCCTTCAAATTCATATTGGCTCCCTTGACTTTGTTCTCGTACAAGCTATTTGTGATGACTGTCTGTAATTCATCTTCTTTGTTGAGTGAATTAACATGTTCAACAAGAAGATCAACTTCATCAGTGGCAGAAATACATTGTTCTTTAATAGGGTATTTCATAGCTTTATACATATCGAACTCAATTACTTCCCCATCATGAACATCGATCTTGGTCCTTGCAGTGGTTAAGAAGGGTCTTCCCAATAACAATGGTGTATCAGAAGAATCGGCATTTTCCTTCCTTATAATATAGAAATCTGTAAGGAAAATGAGCTTATCCACCTGCACTAAAACATCTTTAACCAATCCCTCAGGATAAATGTTAGATCTATCGGCCAATTGAATGATGATATTTGACTCAATTAAAGGATCCAAATCTAATTGGAGATAAATAGAATATGGCATGATATTAATTGAAGAACCTAAATCACAAATTGCTTTCACAATCATATTGCCCCCTATACTACATGGAATAGTAAATGCTCCTAAGTCTTTGCATTTAGTAGGCAGTTTCCTTTGAAAAGCATCAGAAAAACTTTTATTCATGCATACCATTTCATTATCTTTCAATCTTCCCTTATCATCACTTAATTGCTTAAGAAAAGTTGCGTACCTTGGCACTTGCTCGATTGAAGCTACTAAAGGAATGTTTACCTTTGTTCCACGGAATGAATCCAATAGATTTTCCTCCAAACATCCTGTATGTCTTTGCGTGAACAATTGAGGATAGGGTGCAGGACAATTATTGGGTTGCATTGTTTCCTTCTTTGATTTCTTCTTCCTCCTTGGTGGATCTTGAGCAATTGTTGGAAATGAAGTTAAGTTTGCTCCAAAGTCTAGCTTTTCTTCCTCCTCACTTTTCATAGAATTCTCCTCATCGCTTGGCATTAGCACATGGGGCATGACAATTGGTGATGGTTTCATTTCAGGGGTAGGAAGGACTGGTTCAACTAATGATGTAGAAGAAGGAAATGGGGTGTTTAATGACTCCATCTCTTTCGTTACCCTAGGTTGCTTGTCTTCCATTCCCATGGAATTGATCCCATATCTTTGAGCATGGTTTAATCCCTTGCCAACCTCCATGTCGTTCTCTTGTCCTTGAGCCACGTTCAAAGATGTTTGCAAGAATGATTGTTGGTGATGATTCACTCCTTGATTTGCAATCATAAGGCGCATGAAATTGACAATAGTATCTTGTTGGTCAGCAATTTGCTTGCTAAGCAACTGATATACTTTGTCCTTTTCTGTTACGAGCGACTGCACAACTTCTTTCATTTCTTTCATCTCTTTATGCATTGATGATTTAGGCTCTGGCTCTTTAGGCTTGAGAATCTCTTCTGATGTGCTAAATTGATGAATGTTCTCTGCCATAATGTCGAGCAGCTTCCTAGCTTCCTTTGGTGTTTTGAGTGTCAAGCTACCTCCACTTGTTGCATCAATGTAGACTCGATCTTCATAAAACAATCCATCATAGAACTGTCGTATCAAGAGTTCCTTGCCTATGTTGTGGTAGGGGCAACTTTCACAAATCTTGTTGTACCTTTTCCAATATTCAAACCACTTCTCATTACATATTGGTTCAAGAATACTCTCTCCATTTCCTTCCAAGAAGTAATCGATTTTGATGGCAAACTCCAAAACCACTCTTCCGCTTTACCTTCCAATGTAATTGGAAAAGCTCGAAGCCTTGCTTGCTCTTCAGGCATCCTAAACATAGCACATTTGATGATGAAACGTCGCAAATGCTCATGAGGATTTTCATGGGGTTCCCCATGAAAAATTGGTAGCATACGGACCACTCCAAGCTTTAACTCGTAGGACAAATCTTCTGGATAATCAAAGCAATGGGGCTTCAATTCACAGTTGAAATTCAACTCCCTTAGAGTAAGTGATTGCTCCATTGAATTTTCCTACAAATCAAAGATGATCAAGTGTAAAAGTAAAAAGGAAAAATAAAAAGGAAAACAAATATTTACAAATAACACAATCTAAAAGTAAACAAATTAAAAGCACACTCTCTCCCCGGCAACGGCGCCAAAATTGTGATCGGTCGTTGATCAAATCACAAGATAATTCCCCACAAACCAATATAACTACTAGCTAGGGCAAGTAGGGGTCGAATCCACAGGGAGAGAGGATAATTTCTTCACCAATTAATTATGTTAAAAGAGTAATTTGAAAGAAGAGGTTTTAGGTAATTTTTAATTAAAACTAACAAAGTAAATTGAAAGCAAAGTAAAATGAGTAATCAACTGTGTAAAACAAGCCTCCAATATAGAATCTATTTCACCCTTGACAAGATTAACATGGATCATCGACACAAAACATGAATTTGATATTAATTGCCAATCAATTAAGCATCATAAATTATTCCAAAGTAGTATTTATCCTAAGACGTAGGCTTCAACTTTCCTTAGAACAAAATAATCTCCCTAATATCTTAAACAACTCCACTTGAATAATTGGTACAGGAACAGACGTAATGCTAGTTCCAACACGCTAAGAAGATTAACCCGCATCTCGCTAACAATTAATCCCTAATATTCTAATTTCAGATCTATTCCAACCCTTAGAACACGCATTAAGTTTAACTTGTCCACAAGCATGATAAATCAATACCAAACTTATCTACATCAATTTCCATCTCGGCCTAAAGATTTCAACAAGGTTTGATATCCCATTGAACCTAGGACTCCTAGAATTACAATTGTTACTTGGACCAACTTTAACTTGACTCAAGCTACTTGAATCTAATTTTAGCATTCATATTATCAAGATAAGTTGGCCTCCAAATCCATCAAGACATGAACACATAAAATGAAGTATAGAGATCAAATCCATATTCAAGTAGAAATCAAATTATTAAGAACAAAAGTCTCCCCATAAATTAAATGTCAAAAGATCAATAAGATTCTACATTGGAGAAATAAAATATTAGCTACTCATGAATTGAGTAGCCATCAAAAGAAAAAGGAATAGAAAAGCCTAAAGTATGGACGGCGGCTTCCTTAGTTCCAATCTCCAATCTAATTCTTCCAACCTCCCTTTTTTCTAGAGAGAAAAGGTGGCTATTTATACTAGAGACTTAGGGCTAACTTAACATAGGACAAGATAGTAATTTAAGCACATTAAACCACCTTTAGTTGGGTTTAAAGTCATCCTCCAGGTCTGGGTATCCCTTAATCCCGAATTAGGGTTTATCATGTCATCTTGGGCTTGATTCATGGGCTTTCCAAGGTCATGTCTGCAGAAACTTCAGGGGCATTTTCGTCCACTATAACGGAAAAAATGGGCTTCGACCAAAACACGAAAGTTTTAGATCTTGAAGTCAGCTTTCCAACGTTTACTCATTTGCCTCATTCGGAGTTCTGGATCAAAAGTTATGGTCAACATACAGAAGGATCACTAAATCTGGAAACAAGTGAAGAGGCTTCAAGGTGAAGACACGCATGGCTGTTGGGTGATGCGCGCGCGGCATGGCCACCAACTCCCCCTGGGCGCCCATGTCGCAGGCTTGAGCGCCTAGGGCGTTGGTCTCAGGCCCCAAGTCTCCTGCGCCCATGTTGGTGCTGGTGGCATGTCTCGACTAGCGCTGGGCGCCCATGTGGTATGCTTGGCACCCCATTTGGTTTGCCTCGCAACCCATGTACTCCAGTGCTACGACGCCTCTTGACATATCTTCTTGCCTTGAAATTCAACCTTGCTCCTTTGCTTAAAACTCTTGAAAATCAATCTTATGATGATAAAATTGACTCTTCAAGCTCTTCAATCACGATCATATTGGCTCCATTCTTCATCCAAAATGTCCTTGGAAAATATTTGTGTAAATAATCATCCAAAAAGGCACCAAAGAGGCACAAAATTGGTGATTTTGCACTTTTCTTCTCTTTAACACCTATAAACACAAATATACCAAATATAAGGCGTAATCAAGCATAAAATATCCAAAAAGCATAGAAAAATAACCATAGAAAGATGCATAATATTGGTCTGATCAGCTACCTCAGTTTAGATGTAAACCATCCCATTCTGCATTCGCAAATCTTTGATGAATAATAAGGATTCTCTCTCTCTCTCCATCTGTTCTTACCTTGTTCTTATTGTTCTTTAGTTATTTCTTGACTTCATTTGAATTATCTTTTATAAAAATTTTGACATAGAAGTTTCTGTCCACATGGCATGCTGATGTGGCATATCCTAACGGTTTCGTTAGAGTGGTAAGGGGGTTTTTGGGGGGGGGGGGGGGGCATCTTGTAGTAAGGATTAAAAAATTTTATGTCAAATGATGAAGAGATATTTCTTTTTTCGGCCAAAATGATGAAGACATATATAGAATAAGGAAATCATAAATTATTATTCATTAGCTTCGCGAATATTATAGAAGCAATATGTTTTCTACTACTTAACGCCAAACGATTCACTCATATCTAGATCTTCTTGCTTCATTTCATTAGGAAGTTTCCAGTCAAAATGGTATAGTAAATTTGCAAGGGAAGCTGAACAACAGCCATACCATATGACATGCCGGGGCATATTCTCCTTCCAGCACCAAATGGAATATATTCAAAGTTAACTCCTTTGTAGTCAGTTGAACTGTCCTGAAATCTCTCTGGATTGAACCTCTCAGCCTCATTCCAATATTTGGGATCCCTTGCAAATGCCCATACGTTAATGAGCACTCTTGACTTTGCAGGTATCTCATATCCTTGAATCTCACATCTCTCTACATTTTCTCTTGGAAGTAGTAAAGGGACTGGAGGGTGTAATCTTAGAGTTTCCTGGATAACCAAATTCAAGTACTTCAATTCTTGAACGTTTTTTGGCCAAAAAAAAATCTTGAACGTTTGATTCATTGACATTTCCGGTGCTATTAAAGACTTGTCTCACCTCTGCTTGCGCCTTTTCCATCACTCTTGGGTTTCTCATCATTTCTGCCATTGCCCATTCCATTATTATTGCGCTTGTATCAGTACCAGCTCCAAGAATCTCCTGAAAAAATCAAGTAGTACTACTAACTATTTAGTTATTAGAGACATGCACCTGAGCATTTGGCTCAATCAATGGTGAGGTGCATGTTCCCTGTACCGCAAGATCTCAGGTTTAAGTCCCATCGTATTTGATACGTATGGATTTTTTGTGCAACTTTATGTTGACTTTGTTAGTTTGTTATAGTTTGGTTATTTGATCATTTCTCTTTAGATGTTTGGACATATAAATAATTATTTGATTGTAACGAGATATGATTAATATTGTATCCTTCTAAAAACATTAGTTAAAGACATGTATTCTAGAGCTATCAAACTAAGTTGAGCTGACATTTATTTGATGTATGTTGAGCAGGGCAATAAAAGGACTATACAAACAAGATATACAAGAGATATCGAAAAACTAACCAAAATTACAGCTTTAACGCTTTCAGTCGTTATGGGAAATTCAAGGTCTCCATGGTCCTAAAGTTTCAAAAGAACATCTAGTAGATCATCTGTGACATCATAACCGTTCATAGGCTTTCCCTTGTTAGCTCTATGTTCTTCAATGATTTTTTCAAGCATCTCATCCACATTTTGGTGCAGCCTCTCATATCTTCCTTTGATCACGTAAAGTAAATATTTCATGGAAGGAAATAGATCAGCAACGCTACTAAAACCACCTCTCTCTTCCGAAATTCTCTTGAGGATTGAAAGGAATGTTTCATGCTGTTTGCATGTTCCAGAAAAGGCGGTCCTTAAAGTAATGCTATAGGATAAGTTGCATAACAACTCGCCGAGGTTGACTGGCAATCCTGTATTAGAAGTAGAAGAGATTAATGTAAGTAGATTGGATACCTGCTCTTCCTTGATTGACCAAAACGATAGTACACGTTTTGCACTTAAGAGCTCCAATGTGCAAATTTTTCGAAGCTGCCTCCAATAGCCTCCATATGGTGCAAAAGCAATATCTGTAAAATTATATGACATAATTTCTGCCATAAAGAAAAGGGAAAATTTCATAAAAGGGCAATCTACTAGAAATATTTATTAATTAGTCTAATGAAGATTAATAATTATTATTAAGTAAATGATATTTTACAAAATTAATAAAAAGGAAATTAGAATTACTTTCTTAAACCTTGCTCAATAAAAAAAAGTAAATAACTGGATAGTGATTTTCTTTTTTCTTCTTCTCGGAATGCTAGGAAAAATAAAACATTTTTAATATTCTCCATGAATTTAATTTTTTGATTAAGCTTTTTGAATTGATATTGAATCATGATTTTACCCATATCGTTGCAATTTTTTAAAGTGTAAAGAAAATAAGGTTTTGCCTAAAAATCCTTTACTGCAAATAACTGCCATTCCTATCAACAATGGCGTTAAGAACAATATCAGGGGAAAAAAAACTTGTATTCATTGTATATATATTGTATAGATGCATTAAGATTTAAGACCTTTAATACCCAATACAAAAAGTAGCAGCAAAATGAAAAAACAAAATGGAAGAAAAAAGGTACAGTACATTCTTTCTCTGCTATGCCATTTTTGCTCCAGCAACAAAAGATCAATTTTTCGAATCTCTTACTGATGCGCTAAGGGCTTATCATGGCTTAGAAGAGCATTGAAGTCGACATCACCAAGAATATTCCCATCGATTCCAAGGTGTTCACCTTACTTGAAATCGATGAGCATTAGGCTTTAGCATTGTGTAATTCAGCTAATTGGGCCTTTATTCTATCTTAGTTTAGCTATTTATTTAGTTTAGAAGACATTGGGTTGGGTCTTGTTTGACTAAGTCCAATCCTTGGTTAATTATGTAATGTTATTTACTTTTCCTAGTAGGATATGGAGTAGGCTACTTCCTTGTTCCTTCATTTATGTTTATGTCTCCCTTATGGCTTTAGGATTAGGGAGACGTGCGTCCCCCACTACTATATAAAGGGACCATCCCCCTCTTGTAAACATAAGTCAAGTTATCAATAAAGTTGAGAGGTTTACACACCCATATCGATTATTTGGCTTCATTGTTCTAGTTTGAGCAAACTTAGGGTTCTTCAATCTTGTAGAGTCCTAGCAAGCAATTAGGTTGTGATTGCTTAATTGTTTGTGACTCTTGTGATCTTAAGAGTTCAATTGCAGGTCTAATTGAGAGCTCAAGTCTGACGAAAGAGGAGGTATAGCCTTGTGAAAGTCATCGACATACACATCTAGAAGTTGAAGAAGATCAAGTCGACCTTGGTGGACATTCAAAGGGGTAGATTTGAATCTAATACAACTAGATTCGTATCAATTGGTAATCAGAGCATAGATTGTCATCTTCAGTCGGTAAATCTATCCTTCTATTCATCATTCATCATTCATCAAGTTTTCATCCATCAAAATTCATTAAAGTTCTTATCGCACCACCTTCATGAAAAATTCAAAAATTCAGAAATTTTGAAAATTCATAGCCGATTCATCTTACATCTTTTTGTGATTTTAGCTATTTATATCGAAAAATATCAAAAAAATAAAAAACAAATTTCGACCAGAAACTTGTGATTTTTGTTCTTGATTCGTTTGAGCTCGGAAAGCTTTGAAATTTGAGATCTAGACTTCTTTTAGTGTGATATTTCTGGGAAAAATATTGAAAAAAATCAAAAAAATCTGTGTTGTTATTGATCTTCGACATCAACTAGGGTTTTAGTTTGGGAAATTTGGGGATTAGGGTTTTCTTGTGCAATTGATCTACTTAGTTGCAATTAGCCCTAAATGATTGTGTGTTAGAGATTCTTGGGTTGCTTTTGCTGTGAATTAAGATTTAATTTGAAGAATTTTAGGTTACAAACCCTATTGGATTCAAGTGGTACAAAATAGGAGATAAGTGGTACTGGGGTTTTTGCTAACCTTTGAATTGTTGATTTGTGCTTGAATTGAGTTTTTGTGCAGCAACTTTAGAGAAGGAATTCGACAACAAGAGTCTGCATAAGTGGTTTGGTTTTGGTTTAGATCACTTTCCTTTGAATTCACAAAGAATTTTGCTACTAATTGTTTGTTCCTCAAGTAGGTCACGAGAAGAAAGAAGTGCTCTAGGAGTTGCTCTTATTAAGCCTATTGAAGCTGGTAAAAGGCATAATCTTGTGAGATCATTAAGAGAGTAGTGGATCGCCAATCCATAGGAATTGAGTGCAAACACGAGAGCACAAGTCAAAGGTATAAGCACACACACACTTGTGAGGATTTTTACTACTAATCTTTGTTCTTTTTGTAGGTACTATGGAAGGAGAACAAGAACAAGCCAATGTGGCTACTATGTTGCAAGCTCTAATGCAACGTTTAGACAATATGGATACTAAATTCGGTGTCTTGGCCAATAATGTCCAACAAGTAAAGGATGGCCAAAATCAACAAGCTCAACCACCTCAACAAAGAGCTAATGCCGCACACAACAATGAGAGAATTCAACTTCCACCACCGAGACAAGTTGCTAGGTTGGATCCAATGGAAAGATTGAGGCAACAAGAGCTTGGAGGTCAAGCAATCAATGAGAATATGCGGACTAGGAGGGGAATTGAAACAGAAGAGCCTAAAGACAACATCAAATATAAAATCCCTAAATTCAATGGGAGAGAGTCACCATCCGATTATTTGGAGTGGGAGTCGAAATTGGATATGTATTTTGATTATCATCCTCATGCCGAGCCAAAGAAGGTGCAAATTGCTACTCTTGAATTTTCGGAGAATGCTTTGAATTGGTGGAATCAATTGGTGCAAGCAAGAAGAAGAAATTTGGAAAGACCTATTGATTTGGTTAGGTCTAAAGAGTTTTATGAGGAAGAGGTTTGTTCCAAGTTTTTACACTAATGGTCTCTATCAAGAATTGCAATCTTTGAGGCAAGGAACAAGGAGTGTTGATGAATACTACTCCGAGATGATGTTTTTGATGTCTAGGGCCGAAGTTGATGAAGCTCCACAAGCCACAATCGTAAGGTTTTTGGCGGGGTTGAATAGGGAAATTCATGATATTGTGGAGATGCAACAACACTATGATGTTGAAGAATTGCTTCAACATGCTTTGAAGGCCGAAAGCCAAGTTAAGAGGAATAAAAAGAGCTTTGCATAATCATCAAGTTCATGGAAAACACCAATCAAGAAGGATGACAAGTCACCTAAAGAGAAGGAGTTGGCGCAAAAGGGAGCTACCCCTAAAACCGATTCTAAGTCTTCATCAAGTTCATCTTCTAAGAATTATGTTAAGTGCTTCAAGTGTCAAGGATTTGGGCACTATTCTAAGGACTGCGTTAACAAGAAAGTCTTGTACATTAATGAGCATGACGAGATTGTGAGTGAAGATGAAGAGTTAGCACTAGGATCTAGTGGTGATGGAGGCGATGAAAGGGGACTTACTTATGATGATGAGGACAATGATGATGGTTCAACACCGGCACTCATGAACTTAGTTGCAAGAAGAACTTTAAGTGCCTATGTTAAAGGAGATGTGCAAAATCAAAGGGAGAACTTGTTTCATACTAGGATGTATGCGAATGGGAAGCCTAGTAGTGTGATCATTGATGGAGGGAGTTGTACAAACATAGCTAGTGTGTACTTAGTGAAGGAGTTAGCGTTGCCTACTACTAAACACCCTAAACCCTATAGTTTAGGTTGGTTCAATGATAGAAAGGAAATTAAGGTTAACAAACAGGTTTTAGTTTCTCTTTCTTTGGGCAGGTACAATGGTGAGGTGCTATGTGATGTACTTCCAATGCAAGCTTGCCATGTTTTACTTGGTCGACCATGGCAATATGACAACAAGGTCCATCATGATGGTGATACAAATAAGTATTCCTTTATGTGTGGTAAGCGTCCTATTACTTTGATTCCTTTATCACCTCAAGAAGCTTTAAAAGATCAATTGAAATTGAAAGAGGAATTTACTAAGATGGAATTCGATTATGGGGCTAAAGAAGACTAAACATGCTAATTTGAATGTGAATTGCGTTGAAGGCAAATCTGATTTAGTTGATAAGCATGCTAGTTCTAAGAAAGTTGTTAAGGAGTGTATGTTAGCTACTAAGAGTGAGATTAAAGAAGCTTTGAATGATAATTCTGTTTTGATCTTACTTTTGCTTAATAATACACTTGTTGCTACTAACGACTTGGAAAGAGAGCTTCCAAGCAACATTGTTTCTCTTTTGAGTGATTATGTAGATGTGTTTCCAGAGGAGATTCCTAGTGGGTTGCCGCCAATTAGGGGAATTGAGCATCAAATTGACTTCATTCCTGGAGCGCAAATACCTAACAAGCCAGCTTATAGGACAAATCCTGATGAAACAAAGGAATTGGAGAAGCAAGTTGGTGAGTTACTTCAAAAGGGGTTTGTACGTGAAAGCCTTTCTCCATGTGCAGTTCCTGTTTTGCTTGTTCCTAAGAAGGATGGGACTTGGAGAATGTGTGTTGATTGTAGGGCAATAAAGAACATAACGGTAAAGTATCGCACCTTATTCCTAGATTAGATGATATGCTAGATGAATTGCATGGTGCTTGTTTATTTTCTAAGATTGATCTTAAGAGTGGCTATCATCAAATTCGCATGAAAGAGGGTGATGAATGGAAAACTGCCTTTAAAACTAAACTAGGGTTGTATGAATGGTTAGTTATGCCTTTTGGATTGACTAATGCACCTAGTACATTCATGCGATTAATGAATCATGTTTTAAGAGCTTTTATTGGCAAGTTTGTTGTTGTTTATTTTGATGATATACTTGTGTATAGTCGAAAACTAGATGAGCATGTTAGGCATCTAAGGTGTGTGTTAGATGTACTTAGGGTTGAGACATTGTATGCTAACCTTAAGAAGTGCACCTTTTGCACAAACAAGCTTGTTTTTCTTGGTTTTGTGGTTTCATCGCAAGGTATAGAGGTTGACGAGGAAAAGATCAAGGCAATAAAAGATTGGCCAACACCCACCAACATTGGACAAGATAGATCTTTTCATGGACTAGCCGGATTTTATAGGAGGTTTGTTAAGGACTTTAGCACCTTAGCCGCACCTATTACAAGTGTTATGAAGAAGAATGCACCATTCAAGTGGGGAAAAGAACAACAAGAAGCATTTGAGACCTTGAAGGAAAAACTAACTAATGCTCCTTTGCTTGTTTTACCTAACTTTAACAATACTTTTGAGATTGAATGTGATGCATCAGGGGTTGGAATTGGAGCTGTTTTGATGCAAGGTGGGGAGCCCGTCGCATACTTTAGTGAGAAATTGAATGGGGCTGCATTGAACTATCCAACCTATGACAAAGAGTTGTATGCTCTTGTGAGGGCGTTGCAAACTTGGCAACACTATCTATGGCCTAAGGAATTTGTGATTCATACGGATCATGAGAGCTTGAAGTATTTAAGAGGACAACAAAAGCTAAACAAGAGACATGCTAAGTGGGGCGAGTTCATAGAGAGTTTTCCTTATGTTGTGCGATACAAACAAGGTAAGGAGAATGTTGTAGCCGATGCTTTATCAAGGAGGTATGTCTTACTTTCCATGCTTGATTCTAAGTTTCTTGGATTTGAGTATATTAAGGAATTGTATGCTAGTGATGTTTCTTTTGGTGAAATCTTTAAAGCATGTGAAAATTCTAGATTTGGAAAGTATTATAAGCATGATGGATTTTTGTTTAAGGAATCTAGATTGTGTGTGCCTTCTTGTTCTTTGTGCATCTTGCTCATGAAGGAATCGCATGAGGGGGGATTAATGGGTCACTTTGGAGTTGATAAAACATATGACATATTGCATGAACACTTCTTTTGGCCTAAGATGCGACATGATGTAGGGAAGTATGTTGCTAGTTGCATTGTTTGCTTGCAAGCTAAATCTACTTCTAAACCGCATGGATTGTATACTCCTTTGCCTATTCCTCATGAACTATGGACTCATATTAGTATGGACTTTGTGTTAGGATTACCTCGTTCTAGGAGAGGTAAAGATTCTATCTTTGTGGTTGTTGATAGGTTTTCTAAGATGGCTCACTTTATTGCATGTACTAAAACGGATGATGCCATTAATGTAGCTAATTTGTTCTTTAAGGAAATCGTTAGACTACATGGAATGCCTAGGACGATTGTAAGTGATAGAGATGCTAAGTTCTTAAGTCACTTTTGGAGAACTTTATGGGCTAAGTTAGGTACTAAGTTGTTATCTTCAACTACTTGTCATCCTCAAACCGATGGCCAAACTGAAGTAGTTAATAGGACTTTATCTACTTTGCTTAGAGCATTAATTAAGAAGAACTTAAGAACTTGGGAGGATTGTCTACCTCATGTTGAATTTGCATATAATAGAAGCATACATAGCACCACTGGATATTTACCTTTTGAAACTGTGTATGGCTTTAATCCTTTAACCCCATTGGATTTGTTGAGTTTACCTTTGAGTGTGCAAGTCGACATGGATGGACAAAGGAAGGCTGATTATGTTAGGGAACTTCATGCTAGGGTTCGAGCTCAAATTGAGAAGAAAACACAACACTACATGAAGGTTGCTAACAAGGGGCGCAAGGAGATCATCTTTGAACCCGGGGATTGTGTTTGGTTGCATCTGAGGAAGCAAAGGTTCCCTGAAAAGAGAAAGTCTAAGCTCTTACCTCGTGGAGATGGTCCATTCCAAGTCTTGGAGAGGATCAACAACAACGCATACAAACTAGATCTTCCTAGTGAATATGGCAGTGTAAGTGCTACTTTTAATGTTTCAGACTTATCCTTGTTTGATAGTGATGCAGATTTGAGGACAAATCCTTTTCAAGGGAGAGGGGATGATGCGCTAAGGGTTATCATGGCTTAGAAGAGCACAATGGAGCCATTGGAGATCATTGCTCGGATAAACTTGGAGATAGCTCGGAGGTTCAAGAAGTTGTCAAGGTTGATTCCGGTTTGAAAACAAGCTTGGAAGAACATGGAGTGGAAGACCGGCCATTGCTTGGAGAAGCCGCGCCATCGCATGGGACCATGACCGGCCAAGACCGGCCACATGACTGGCCATTGCATGGGAGCATCGCACAAGACCGCGCACCAACCGGCCAATGGATCCTTTAGCCATTCCGCAAGGTCCAATGACAAGGGCTCGAGCTAAAAGGTTCAAGGAAGCTTTATTGGGCTTTGTTAGATCTCATCTTGGAGGTTTAGAATCCATTGAAGACCAATTGGAGAGCATTGAAGTCGACATCACCAAGAATACTCCCATCGATTCCAAGGTGTTCACCTTACTTGAAATCGATGAGCATTAGGCTTTAACATTGTGTAATTCGGCTAATTGGGCCTTTATTCTATCTTAGTTTAGCTATTTATTTAGTTTAGAAGACATTGGGTTGGGCCTTGTTTGACTAAGTCCAATCCTTGGTTAATTATGTAATGTTATTTACTTTTCCTAGTAGGACAAGGAGTAGGCTATTTCCTTGTTCCTTCCTTTATATTTATGCCGCCCTTATGGCTTTAGGATTAGGGAGAGGTGCGTCCCCCACTACTATATAAAGGGACCATCCCCCTCTTGTAAACATAAGTCAAGTTATCAATAAAGTTGAGAGGTTTACACACCCATATCGATTATTTGGCTTCATTGTTCTAGTTTGAGCAAACTTAGGGTTCTTTAATCTTGTAGAATCCTAGCAAGCAATTAAGTTGTGATTGCTTAATTGTTTGTGAATCTTGTGATCTTAAGAGTTCAATTGCAGGTCTAATTGAGAGTTTAAGTCCGACGAGAAAGGAGGTATAGCCTTGTGAATGTCATCGACATACACATCTAGAAGTTGAAGAAGATCAAGTCGACTTTGGTAGATATTCAAAGGGGTAGATTTGAATCTAATACAACTAGATTCGTATTACTTACTTCCTCCTTTTTGAATCGTTCCAGATGCAGGTTTAGAGCTCTGCCATTTTTGCTGTTAACAAGGGTCAAGGGTGGGAATTGGGAAAGACCATGAAAAAGAATAGGGGAGTTTTTAATCATAGGAGGGAGAAAATCATGTTTGCATAAATATTACTAGTAATAGGGTTAAAATGGTAACTCTCATTTGCTTATTATCAATTTTGTGAAGTATCATTGACTTAATGCTAATTATAAATCATCATTAGACCAATTAATAAAAATTCATGGTACACTGCCTTTTTTTAAATTTTCCCTAAAGATAAAGGGCCTGTTGGCAAAACTGATATCATGTGTTTTCATCACTTCTTTAGCATCTTCTGGGGAGGAAACTATGATGTGTGATAATTCGCCAAGCCTTAGATGCATTAAGGGACTATGTTTTTTGGCTAAATCTCTCAAACAACGATGGGGAGGGACGAAAATGAAAAGATGCAAATGTCCAATAATGGGCAGTTTCCATGGTCCAGGGGCGAGATTTTGGGGTGACCCCATTTTGGATTTCAACCATATTTTAGACACCATGAAAATAAACACAAGGTGATGGAAACTGGTAAGGAGGGGAATTGCTTATCCATATCAAATCATTACGTTATACTTTTTGTTTTCTTTGGCATTTTTAAGTTGTTTCTAATATATCTACGTACTACAACACAAATGATACACATCCAACAATTCTAATGGGTTATGGAATCAGCTAATAAGGACTGATAGTATATCTCATGGGCTCCTGATCAATGATATGCATAAACCTAAATTAGAGTATCTAGGTATGTGTGCTGCCATTTAATCCGCACTCAAATTGGCTTCTCAATGAACATGTAAAATTTATGCAAATCCATTCCCATTTTAGCAGCAACCAAATTAGAATTATGAGGATCTAGAAATTGACGAACTCTAATGTTAGGGCCATAAGCATTAAAACCAATAAGTTTATTTTTGCCCGAGGAAAACTGATATGTTTATTTTTAGATGGTGTTGAAAACATTTGAAAGTGATGGGCTTTGTCTTGACTATAATCCAGATCCGACTCGCGTCGCGCATCTAGTTATGATGGGTGAGTCTACCAACAGGAGCAGCTGCGTACGCAAGGTCTCGGCAAGGTCTCGAACCTGAGACCTGCTTAAGTTGGAATAAGTTGCTTACCTCTTGATCCAACCCCTTGTTGGTATTAAAAGAAAAGTTTAAATTATATTAGAATGATCCTAAAAAGATGTCATTTTAGATCCTATCAAAATGATGCTACCTAATTATTTATTTTGAATGAAATTCAAAATTAACTTTACATCAAATTTGTCCTAAACAACAATGATATAGATCTATTTGATGGGCCGTCCCATGTTTCTGAAAGTTGTTCTGAAGCTTATGCAAATGGATAATCTGATTATAATGGAAATCATACTGAAGACCAGCCTGATCTTGATAAGAACATTGAAAATAGAGATCTTGTTATTTAACAATGGTCATTTGGGTATTAACGACAACAAGGAGGCTGATAGTCAAAGAATGAAGGTCAATGAGAGGAAAATTAGAGTTTTGGAGGATATTGAGAAGGATTGGTTTAGTAATCTGCTAGAGAAAAATACGAAACGTAGTAAGAAGTTGAGTAAGAAACTTAAATTACAGAGAGCAAAGTCACAGAAGTCAAAGCAGCAAATATATGGTGGAAGCTATCAATGATTCTCTTTCAGATGGTGACGTCCGAAATAGAAATCGTATCTTGATGGAGGAAACTCAAGCAACTTTGGATATTGGGAAAATGCTGGGCATCTCTTTTGATTGTGATGATAGTGTGATCTTAGAAAAATTTAAGGCTATGGAGGAAGAGAGTTAGTGTCTCTGATTCATTATCATTGATGAGTTTTTTTATCATGTTTTTGAGAGATTGGTATAAGAATTATAAATACACAAATGTTTGGAAGAGAAATTTAAATCTCTCGTATTGTATTGAGGTATATATACACTTAGAAGTGTTTCGCTACTAATTATAGCTTGACATTACAACAGGACAAGCTAATTATTGTAGAATCAATTACCGCAGATCTTGGGATTTAGTGTAACCTCTAATATGCCCCCTCAAGATGCAGTCACTAGAGGAGAGTCCAATATTGGAAATTAAACTCAGGAACTATTGTCTTGAAAGTGGCTTGGTGAATAGATAAGTAAGTTGGTCTTTGGATGAAACATGATGAACAAGAAGATGACCAGCATTGACTTTGTCACGTTCAAAGTGGAAACCGATTGACACATGCTTCATTTTTTAGTGCAGCATTGGATTAATAGAAACATACGTTGCACCTATATTGTCACAATAAATGGTGGGAACTTGTGAAGTGCATACTCCTAGCTCTTGCAACGAATTCTGAATCCAAGTAATTTCTGCCGCAGCATTAGCAATAGCCTGATAATCAGCTTCGGTTGACGACCGAGCCACTATCTTTTATTTGAGCTTTTCCAAGAAACCAAATTACCCCCAAAATAGATCAAGAAGGCAGAGACCAATTTTCTGTCACCTTTATCCCCAACCCAATCTGCATCTGTATAGGCCAACAGCGGGAAAGAGGTAGATACGGCAGGATAAATAAGAATACCATGATCAATTGTACCTTTTAAATACCGCATGACCCATTTAACAGCGTGCCAGTGAACAATTGATGGCTTATGCATGAACTGAGTCATTTTGTTAACTGCAAAAAGGTTAATCGGGTCTAGTGAAAGACAAGTACTGAAGAGCACCAAATACTGCGGAACTGAGTAACATTTCGCAATGGTTCCCCATCATCAATAGTATAAGAAGTAGTGGATGGCATAAGCGTAGAAACTGGCTTGGAATCAAGCATATCAGTCTTGCACAATAGGTCTCAGATGTATTTTCGTTGAGAAAGAAAAATACCTTTTTCTTAGTAAAATTGGTTTCAATCCCAAGAAAGTAATTCAATGGAACAAGATCTTTCAACGAAAATTTTGCAGAGAGAGTAGTAACAAACTGCCGCAAAACTAATTCATCGCTACCTGTTAGGATGATGTCATCTACATAAACCAGAAAATAAAGTTGCACCCCACCTTGTTTGTATAGGAACAAAGAAAAATCAGATTGAGACTGCCGAGAACCATAGCTAATCAAGAAAGGGCGCAATTCTTGGTTCAAGCTCGAGGTGCCTGTTTAAGGCCATAAATAAACTTTTTCAATTTGCAGATATGATGAGGATGAGTGGAGTCAACAAAACTAGGTGGGTGTCGCATGTAAACATCCTCAGTCAAATGGCCATGGAGAAAAACATTATTGACATCAAGTTGAAATAGCTTCCAAGAATTCTGTACAGCCAAAGAAAGAACTAGTCGAATGGCAGTAGGTTTGACAACTGGCTAGGTTTTAGAGAAATCAACTTCAGGTCTCCGATTAAAGCCTTTTGCCACTAACCTGGCTTTGTGTCGAGAAATGCCGCCATCAGGGTTGCGCTTGAGTTTGAAAACCCATTTGCAACCAATCACATTATGCAAAGAAGTGGTGGCACTAATTCCCATGTGCCATTACGTAGCAGGGCATTTAGCTCTTCAAACATAGCTTTCCGACAAGATTCCTCCTTGAGAGGCTGAGATACTGAAAAATGGCTCCAAGGGAATAGAGACTGGATGCTTGGTGGTGAGCTGAACTGATTTCGGTTTAGAGATATTGCCTTTGGACCGAGTGTGCATAGGATGAGCATTGGAAACATGCTTATGAACAATAACTTGTCCTTTCGCAATTCCTGCAGTGGAAGATGTAAGCACAATATTCTCTGCGGAGCCAACCATAGAAGAATTACCACAGTCTGTGGCGGTATCAGATGGAGCACTATGAGGTGCGGCAGGTAAAGACGGAGCCACATTAGTGGATGCCGCAGGAACATCTGAAGAATCAATTACCGTAGGAAAAATGGAGATGAATTCACTACAGGAAAAACTTGAGATGAACTTACCGGTCGCTGTACAGAGACATTTGGCGCTAGCAATTGCGGTGCCTGCTGCATTGATGATATTGGTGGTGGTTGAAGTTGGATAAGACTCGGAGAAACAGACAAAAAGGATGAGTCTCTAGAACAAAGATCAGAGGCAATAGAAGTAAAGGGAAACGGAAACTCATTCTCCACAAACACCACATGACGAGAAGTGTAAAACTTATTGGCAGTAAAATCAAAACATTTATAGGCACTTTGGTGATCATTATACCCAGCAAAAAATGCATGGTTTGGACCGAAAATCAAGTTTGTTTTTAGAATAAGGTCGAAACAATGGGTAACATAAACAACCAAAAACACTAAGTTTAGAATAATTTGGATCCCGTTTAAACAAAAGTTGAAAGGAAGAGTGATTATTTAAGACAGGAGTTGGTAACCTGTTGATTAAATAAATGACAGTTTGAAAAGCCAAGGTCCAAAACTTTGAAGGCAATTTAGCATGGTAGAGCAAGGCAAGACCAGTTTCGACTATATGACGATGTTTTCTTTCGGAGACACCATGGTGTTCTGGTGTATGCGGTGGTGTTTGAAAATGAGATATGCCATGTAGTTGGAGAAGTTGTTTAAGTTTTTCATATTCTCCACCCCCATCTGAGAAAACAGAAATAATTTGTGCCTGAAAGAACTTCTCAGCAAGAGACTTGAATTTAGGAAACAAAATAAAGAGATTGGATTTCCTTTTCATAGGAAAGAACCATGTATATATAGTAAAGTGATCAACAAAAATAACAAAATAGGAGAAACCCTCAATAGAAGTTCAGGGGAAGGTCCCCAAACATCAGGGTAAATCAACTCAAGAGGACGAGAGTTAGACAATGTAGAGAAGGCAAAAGGGAGTTTATGACTTTTACTGCATTGGCAAGCATTACAAACAGAGAAATCAAAAGAACTAGATGACAACTTGAATTTATTCATAATAACTTAAAAAATAGACCGAGAGGGGTGTCCTAGGCAACTGTGCCAGTAAAGGGCAGAGACTCGTTTGGAAACAAGAATGGTCGACGACATAGAAGGAATAGAAACTGGGAGTTGGTAAACACCATCAATGAGCTCTCCTCGCGCCAATACCTATCGTGTCTACACATCCTTAACAAGAAAATAATCATCATAAAATTCAATGAAAACATTATTCTTCTTACAGAACTTAGAAACAGAAGTAAGATCTTGTTTCATGGCAGTAACACATAAAACATCCTCTATTTTGAAGGATTTATTTTTGCAGTGGAAATCAAGAATACCATTATGTGTAATAGACAAACCTTTGCCATCTCCAACTATAACTTCATCATGATCATCGTAATCAGAGACCAAAGACAAATTCTGAAGATTGGTTGTAACATGATCAGTGGCACCCGAATCCATACACCAATTCTTAGTAGTACCTGAATCCTGATTCCAACTCTGAACATTGCCAACAACAGAAGAAGTAGCGAAATTCACATGAGGTGAGAAGGAGAAAAATTGCTTCCCCTTACGACAGGATTTGGCTAGGTGACCAATCTTGTTGCAGATCTGATAGACAAGTCGAGTGGAGGGAGAAGAACTTTTGTTGTTAGGAAATAGAGAAACTTCGCGATTCCAATAGCCATGAGAAGCAGAGTTAGTCGAAACACGTCGATTCAAATTAACAGTAGGAATGCTTACATCTATTGAGATACAGCTCATGTGCCGTGAGTAAATCATTTAGTTGCTCAAAGGAAACTAGGGTCTCCCTCACACGAATGGCAACAACTATCTCGCGGAACTCAGATCCAAGACCTTTGAGGACATGCAGCACAAGATCATCGTCATCAACTGAAGTGCCAGTGAGCCGGATTTCATCGGCAATTTGTTTCATCTGCTGTAGAAACTCGCTAACAGGTTTATTATCCTACCGCGTAGAGGACAATTTGTCTTTAAGAGCCATCACTCTAGACCGATTGCGATTGGCAAAGGCTTGAACCAAGGTCTCCCATGCGGCACGGGATGTTGTAGCAGACGAGATAAAAGGAATAATGGCTTCCGATGCGGAAGCGATAATGGCATGCAGGATGAGTTTATCCTGTCGTAACCAAAAGGAATACGCGGGATTGGAGACCGCCTTCCCATCACTTTCAATAGTCTTCGGTGGTGCCAGAATAGATCCATCGACATAAACGAAAGGATCAAGACCACAAAGTAAAACATCGAACTGTGCTTTCCATGATGCAAAGTTTGTGGTTGTAAGTTTAACAGGTAACTGATTTGTGGTGCTAATGGTTATGGGGTTAACAGCAGAAGAGGAAGTGCTGGCCATGAAAGAAAAAAAATGTGAAAGGTTGAAGAAAAAAGAAGGCCACAGGAACGAAATCTTGATTGAATGAAGGAAGAAGCTTTGATACCATATAAGAATTATGAATACACAAATTTTTGGAAGAGAAACTTAAATCTCTCGTATTGTACTAAGGTATATATATAGACTTAGAAGTGTACTACAGATTACAAAGTACAATAGTACAATAGTACAAAACGTGCCCATAATTAGTGGAGCTAATTATGGCTGGACTAATTACAGCAGGACAAGCTAATTATTGCAGAATCAATTGCCGCAGCTCTTGGGATTGAGTGTAACCTCTAATAATTGGTTCTTTTATGGAGTTGTATGTTGTCAGTTTCTTCTCTAGCATCTTTCCAGGAATGTCTTTCTTCCTTATGTTGGATTCAAGTGAAAAGATGATCTTTCAAGTTCGTGTATGTTTTCTGTGCAAATTGGGTGTGGACATGTGAGACTTGCATCGTGGCTTTGGATTAGCTTTTGGTGATGTTTTAGTTTTTGTTGTTCTTTGTTATGATGTTCCTTAGTTTTTTCTGCCTTGTGGGTAGAGTTTCTTCTTGCTTGGTCATGTTCGTTTTGTAGTGATTCTTAATCATTCTCCGATTATTAATAAAATTTACCTTTCAAAAAAAAAAACTTTACATCAAATTTAATTCCTATTATATTGTTCCTTATTTCATGTCTCCATACTTTAAAAAAAATCTTTCCTTTTATAAATATTGTCCCGAATTGTGTTGCACAATCCCAATGGGATGATCCAAATTATTATGATGTAAAAATAACACCCTTAAAAGAAACACATTAGAACAATTTTTATTAATATGATCCACATTTGAAAATGCATTTTGCACCCAATGGAAATCGAGGACAATCACAAATTTGGACAAAATAGCTTCACTAATTCGATAGCGGTATATATACTATATATTATTTTTGATACCCAGGGAAATTACTTAAAGGCCAAATTGAGGATTAATGTGGTGCTACCTTTTGACTTTTTTTGGTCTTTTCTCATTTTTCGGATGACTAAAAAGCCCCTCTATGAGTTTCCCCCCTTCCCTTTCCTGCTACCCTTTTTTGTAATCACTCATTTCCTTTCCTTAATTGCTTTTAGTTAATGTTTCTCCCCATATTATCTTTTTTCCTCTAACTAACTCAGTTGCTGCTTCATTTCAACTCCTCAGTGCTGATTAATCTTAAGGTTTGCCAAAAATCAAACATTTCATTACTCCCCTCTGTTTTCACATTCACATCTCTTTCCTCTTTCTTCTCCTTCCCCATCACTTCACCATGGACCGTTCAATGTTTTTCCCCTTCTGAATTAAACCAATACCCTTTCTTCAATTTGTCTATTATTATCCTATTAATAGCATATTCTATTATCTCTTTGCACTTCCTATTACTTACAAATAAAAGCATGTTCTTTGACCTTCTTAATTTTACATGTCTAAAAAGTTAGCTTACAAAGATTTATGCCAATAGTAAGAGACAACATTAAAACTAATCCATTCAAATTGCATTTTTACTGCAACCTTATATGATTCAATCAATTAATCAAGCACCACTCTAAAACAAAGAATGTCCGTGGACCTTATATAATTGATTATATTAATCTCCTTATTCAATCAGTTAATCAAGCACCACTCTAAAATAAAGAATGCCCGTATATGACTTGTTATAATTATTTGTTATGAATATTATATCCATGTGGATGTCCATAAATATGTGATTAATGAGAATGGTTCATCTTCCTATAGATGTTATGGAATGGTTCATCTTCCTATGGATGTTATGGAATGATTCATCTTCTTGCATTTATGATGATGTAACTATGAGCCTATAAATAGGTCATTTTCTTTGTTATGGAGATAGTGGAATAATATATACAATTTCTCCCTTTCTCAAAATCATCTTGTCTCTATCATACTTCAATCCTTTGTTCTTTCTTATTTCATAACACGTTATCAGCATGAAAAGCTCTAAGTGACCAAGATCAAAGGTTTAATCTTACAAGTTTAAGTGATGATCAAGAAGTTCAAAGGATCGAGATTGAAAGTTCAAGTCTAAGGTTAGATATATATTTTGTTTTACAAAGTTTATTTATCATGTGTGATCTCCTTCTTCTACATTTCTTTGTCATGCATAATCTCCTCCTTCTACCTTTCTTTTATTATTAAAAATTATGGATGATCAAATCACTACCTTGAATATTAATGGCACTCGAAATTGTCACATCAAAGATATAGTATCATTTGACACTTGAAGTTGTCATATTAAGGATGAAAATAATTTTTTAATTCTTGCTAAAGTTTGACGCCCGAAGTTGTCAAATTATCCACTTTAAACTCTATAAATGTTCATGTCGAACATGAATAAATCTATATGTGACTTAATCACTATGTTTTAATTTGTTTTCTGTTCTACATGTTTGATGAACTTCTTAATTTGCAATCTATAATGTTAGTTATATTTTCATGATACTATTATTATGTCGAACCTTGCAAAACTTGGATTTGTGACTTTTGATATTATGGGAAAGAATTGTTTGTATTGGTTTTGTGGATCTTGATCTTATTTTAATGAATTACTTATGTTGGATTTAAATTCTAAAATCAATTTGGTGTAAATGTTTCTTAATTTCAATTTAGATGAAATCTAACTCGATAAGTATACAATATTGTGAAAAATGGTTTTTCTTATATATATATGATTTCTTCTTGTTGTTAAACAAGACCATGTACTCTTAAATTATGAATAATTTATCTTGGATTTTAAATGTTGAAATCCTTTTTAAATGAAAATAGTCCTGAAGACACAATTATATAAATGGTCCTGAAGACACAATTAAAAGAAAGAAAGCATCCAATCAATACAAGGCCAATATTATAGTGAAAAATCATGAATTTTGTCCAATTGGTTTTGCTCCATTCCTTGAAATGAATATTGCAACACACAATCACTAAAAATTATGATTATGGTCATACTCGTGATTTTTAGTTATGGTCATGGTCTTGATTGTAGTAATGAATATCATGAAGATTATTCTAATATAGCATCTTTCACCCGAAGTGAAAGGAAAATGAATTGAAAAACGGATAAAGAAAAAGGTGGACAAAATAACAAGTATATATCGAGAATTTGCTATCATTGTGGTGACAAAGGTCATTTGTCTCGTACCTGTCGTACACCAAAGGATTTTGATTGACCTTTATCGTGAATCGCTTCAGAAAAGGGAAAAGAAAATTGAAACAAATTTTGCTTGTGAAGATGGCGATTCTGAACTTTGCCATATTGATATTACTCATCTGGATGTTTCTGATTTCTTTGCCAATACTAATGGAAAAATTGATAATTTGATTAGTGGAGAAGTTATTAGTGATGAGCATGATGAAAATGAACTTCCTTGTGTCTTATATGTCTCATCTTATTTTATGGAAACTTGATGTTGGATGTAAATATGTTTCTAAATCTTTGTATTGGATGTATATATTTCGCTCTATGTTTTCAAATCATTAGATGATTTACTTGAATTAATTTGTTTTTCCTTATCATGTTACTTGATTATGTTGCATAAAAGATGAATTTAGTTGGCAACAACATCAACAAAAATATGTTTTGTGGATAGTGCAACAACGCATACCATCCTTTAACAAAGGAATTTTTCTCTCATTTGATAATGAGAAAATCAAATGTTAGTACTATATCGGAGTAGTGCAAATTTGATTAAAGGCCCGGAAGAGCTAGTATTGTTATCTGGAGAAATGAGAAAATCAAATGTTAGTACTATATCGGGGTAGTCGACTTTATACCAATTGATACGAATCTAGTTGTATTAGATTCAAATCCAACCTTTGAATATCCACCAAAGTCGACTTGAACTTCTTCAACTCCTAGACTTGTATGTCGATGACCTTCACAAAGCTATCCCTCCTCTTTCATCGGCCTTAAGCACTCAATTAGACCCGCAATTGAATTCTCAAGATCACAAGATTCACAAACAACTAAGTTATCTCAACCTAATTGCTTGCTAGGACTCTACAAGATGAAGAACCCTAAGTTTGCTCAAACTAGAACAATGAAGCCAAAGAAATCGATATGGGTATAAACCTCTCAACTTTATTGATTAACTTGACTTATATTTACAAGAGATATTGGTGGCCTTATATAGTGATAGGGTCAACCAAAATCCTAAAATAAATCCTAATTTTCGTCCAAATATAAGGGCTAGGGAAAAACTAGTCCAAACACAACTAGGAAAAGGAAATAAAGACATAATTAAACAAGGATTGGACTTAGTCAACCAAGGCCCAATCCAAATAAGGTCCAAACTTAAAAATAAGCTAATTTAAGATAGAATTAAGCCCAAACAAAGCAAACTAAAGCTAATGGGCTCATGCTATGATGTCAATCCGGCCATTTAGAATAAGTAGCAAGCAAAGTGATGAACTTGTAATTGATTTGTAATTTCTTGCCCAAATCATCACCAAAGCCCTTCAATTGAACTTCAATGGTTTTCAAGTCTTCAAGATGAGTTCGAACAAGGCCCATGAGTGCATCCTTGAATCTCTTAGCTCTTGCTCTTGTCATCGGACCTAATGGCAACTTCAAAGGATCAAATGGCATCTTAACGGCATCTTCTTGGTGAATTACGATTCCATCCTCTCCTTTAAGCTTGTCCACGCTTCCTTGCAGCCCTTGATCATCCTTTCCAAGCTCTCCATGCTTGTCTTCAAGTCCATAAAAAGTTCTTGGCGCATCATTACTTCCATGATAAGCCTTGGGCGTATCAGAGAGAGATTCGGGTTTGGCGACGAACGACACGAATTTTCGAGGAAGTAAGGTTAGTTTCTTACTATTTCTTCGTTCTATTTAGATTATTCCCATATTCTTGGGTATATTAGGTTTTTGGTTCGATTTAGGGTTTTGTTTAGATGAAAAGAAATTTTCATTTCTGGGTTTTGTTTTCCTGGGTGTTTTATGTGGATATTGTGGTCTGTTTGGTATTGTTGCTGGGTTTTTATGGGTTCTTGATGTTGGGTGGTTTTTCTGGGTTTTCGATATACAGGACATGGCAGTGAAACTTAATTCATGTTTGAAAAGAATAAGTTGTGAGCTACTTATTTTAGCCTTTCTTGCTGTTAGGATGAGACTTGAATTTAGTATTTTTATTTTAATTGAGGTTGGAATTTTTATCGGTGGAAGCAAATATTGGTTCTGGTTTAATGAAAGTAATGTGTTAAGAATGAGGCATCTGAAGGTTATGTTGGCAAAATTGTTAGTTGTCTTCTTAGTTAGATAATTTATGTTGGTTTCTGGTTGTCTTCATAATAGGTAAAGAATCTATGTTGGTTCTGACTAACAAGTTGGAAGTTCAATTGAAGATGGCTATTTCAATTGTGAAAAAGTCAGAAGATCATAGTATGTTTCTCAATATATAAAATTTTATCTATGTTTATAGGCATTTAATCCTATCCAAACTGAAAACTAAAAGTGTGTTATTGCTGAAAGTTCATAAAAATATCTTTAAATGAAACTTGTAATTGGGATCAGGTTAATTTATATATAAGCAATAAGCATTCATGCTTGAAAACTCATTGCAATTACTGCAGCTTGCCCATTTTATAGAGAGTTGCAATTGGAAGATGATTATTTAGGAAAACTAATACGGCTGTTAGGGAATCTCATGAATTTTTTATTTTATAGTTTGTTACCCTGTTTTCATTTAAGCTTTGAGAAATGAGATTTATATATTGTTAAGAAAAGAAAATTTGGGTGTTGTTTCCTATCCAAGCCATTTAGACTAGAGCTCTGAACCATAGACTAGATAGTATAAATAACTAAAATGACCTAAGCATGTAGCGGGGGCCAGCTTGGTTCCAAGTTTGCAAGTATACTTTCTATATTGAACAGTTTAACTCATTTGTTCCTTGATTGTAACATTGGCAGTTCCAAGTGTGACTGATAAAACATGGCAATCACTTGTTGAGGCTGATGAGCCTGTACTAGTTGAGTTCTGGGCTCCTTGGTACGGACCATGCTGAATGATCCATCCTGTAATAGGTGAACTAGCACAGCAATATGCTGGAAAACTCAAATGCTTTAAGTTGAATACTGATGATAGTCCATCAATTGCCACCCAATACTGATGATCCAGATTCCAAACTATGTTTTTGGCTATGTGAAACTTGAAATGGACAGTTGACCATATAAAGAACCCAGTCTTGATTGAGCTCGCCAAGTTAGATTACAATCTGGTGTAGGCTGTTTATTAACAAGAGCTCAAAGAATTGGCAGCGTAAGATTTATTGCATTAATTTCTGAATTAACTAGTTTAATTTGATCACGTACATAGCTTAATTTTATGTATATAATGTTTCAACTTTCAACAGGTGGTATGGAGACTTGGGATTCGAAGAGAAGATGAATTTTGAAGGGATCGATTGATGGGAAATGGGAATCGTTTTTGAGAACCTTGTATGACAGATTTTTATAGATGGGACAAATATGAATTTGAGATTTTAGGAGTTGTATCTTCTTGTTTGATTTTTTTTTGTTTGAATATTAGCTCCATTAATGATAATGAAAGTTTTGAATGCTTGTTTCTATTCATTATTTATATTTTATCAATTATTCAATAATATAAGTTCTATTTGTTTATAATTTGAGATTAACTTGTAACTATATTTTAATGTGACAAAATTACTAATGGATAGATAACATAACATGCTAAACCAATCTTATTAATAATTTGTAAAAAAGGGTAAGCATTTACATTGTTTCCCTTAAAAAGGTTAAGGCTAAATGATCAATTCAATTCAGGATATAATGTTTGATGAGGTGACAATTCATGATATAACGTTACAAAAAGGTTGCAATTAAGGATAATTACTTTTAAATTATTTCTGATTTTTTATTTTTAATTATTTTTTTATTACCGAAAATGCCACGTGTCAGCCACGTCAGCACTTAACGGCGTCTGTTAGGCAAACGTTGGGAATCGTTTGAATTTATCCTTAATTGTAACATTTTCGTAACGTTATATCCTGAATTGTTACTTCATCAAACGTTATATCCTGAATTGGATTTTCGGTCAAACGTTATATCCTGAATTGATCATTTAGCCCAAATTGGTGCATTTTGATAAGGTTTAAGTTCAATTTGGTTCAATTTTTTTTTTTTTTTTTTGGACATCCAATTTGGTTCAGTTTAAAGGTTTAAGTTCAAATTGAGCAAGTTAGAAAATGTTTAAACCCAAATTGGACATTAGGCCGAAAACCATGTGCCCAATGTTAATAGTTAATACTGGCCCATAATGATTTACTCCCATGTTTGAGCCTGCTTATAGCAATCCCTTCAAAACAGGCCCAAACGCCATTTTCACTTGCCTCCAATCCGAATTCCCTTCTTTTAACCCCTGATATATATTATAACTCTCGCCGACTAGTTGATTTTTGTTATAATCATCTTAGATTCAGATTTTGTAGTTAGGGAAACTGGCAAATAGAAATCAGAATAAATGGGGAGTGGGTATTGGCATGATGATTTGCTGAAACAAATTCTGCTGAGGTTGCCTGTCAAGTCCATGTTTCGCTTCAAATGCGTCGCCAAATCCTGGCGCTCTCTGCTTCAGAATCCCAGGTTTGTTTCTCAACATCTTATCATTAGCAAAGCGAAGAAGAACAAACAGCTTTTTGTTTATTGTGATCATCATGATGATGGCTCTGAAGACAGGGTTTTGCGATTGTTGTTTGAAGCAACACATGTCTCTTCCCAAGATTTGTTACCCCAAAAGCCCCAACATCTCCGTATATATAGATCTCGGTGTACTGTCAGTGATGGATTAGTTTGTGTGTATGATCTTTTCACTACTCGTATGACTTTATGGAATCCTGCCACGAGAGAATCTAGAATTCTCCCTCCCTATATTTCAAGAAATATTAGGAGAAGAGAAATTGTGAGAAATGGAATTTTGCCTGTTATTGGGTCTGGATGGGATTCTTCATCAAATGATTACAAAGTGATTTGTATGTGGGTTGATTTGCCTAGCGGAAATCAGTATGCAACTTACAGGGTGAGTTCTAATTCGTGGAAGGCATTAAAAGAGGAGGATGTTGAGTGTCTCAAAGACCTATTCATCTATAGACATGGCACATGTGTGAACAGTGTTTATTATTGGGAAGCAATAGACCAAAATACATCTGCTGAATCCCTCCTTGCATTTCACTTTGGCGATGAAGTTTTTCAATTCATAGATTTGCCAGAAGATGAAAGCTCAAGTCGGAAGGTGTTTTCGCTGCCTCACAAATGCCGTGTCTCCTTGTGGACTTACCATTATGATGATGATAGTAGCATTCTAACCGATAATGTGGTTTGGGTGTTGAACAATGATGGGCGAAGCTGGAGCAAACTATTAAAGATTGAAACTCTTTCTGAAGTTGGATTGCATGGGATTTCCAGAGTTGGATTGTATGGGTTCTGGAATGGTCTTAGGAAGGTACTCGTAAAATCTTCTCTTGGACAATTTTTGCTTTATGACCTCGACACTAAAGAAAATAGAGATCTTGGAATTTATTGTATGGGAAATCGTGGTGTTCTTGAGGCTTACACTTACGAGGAAAGCTTGGTCCCTATCTAGCTTTAGATTGAAGGTGTAGAAATGAATTTAAAATGCTCTTCTGTTTACAGCCTAGGAATGAACTAGGCATTTCCCATCTTCATTTGTGAATATGCTGAGCAGAGATGGGCATGGGCTGCCTGCTCTCCCCTAGTTAGTATGTATAGTATAGTTGTTTAATTTTCTAATTTGAGTTTTAATGCATGTGAGTGCACACTCTTGTGAAAGAATTCAAACCCCTTATTTGGAAGTGCATCTCTCTTGTAAGTTTGCTTCTTAGATCATGTCGTTATTTTGATCCCGGTCCATGTAATTTGCTTGCAACTGATATAGATAGGCGCTATGTAACCCAATATTTTATTTTGCATCTTGGGTTCTGATGCTTCAAACATGGCTGGAGGATTTAGAAAGCTAAAGACCAAACTAGTTGGCTAATTTGCTCATCTGCTGCCTGCCTGGATCAGCTTTTTCTTGATACAAATACATCAGCTTTTCATTACATTACATTCATTAAGTAGGTTCTATTCAAAATAGATAAATATGTATGATTAATTTATACTGGAGAATTGGTGAGGAAAAGAGAGAGAGAGAGAGAGAGACAAGGCAACTAATTTTACTGGCCATCAATGGCAGTAAGCTATTAATTTTGAAGAATGTTCGGATTATTCTAATATATTACATTTTGGTTGTGAAGATCATGATCATGATTTTGATAGACTCCGAAATCAATATTAGGTTCCTCCCGTTGTAAGTAGTTTTTATTTTTATTTTTAATGGCCTATTGAAATGAGTTTGGACTTGATCTTTTTCAGAAGAGTGAACTTGAGCCATTTTCATATCTCAAATACATCGATTAAGTAAAACTTTAAAAGAATGCTCATCTCCTAGTACTTGTATCAGTTTCAATTTGTTCATCAGATGTTTTCAGACATTTACTCAGTTTCCTTTCTCAACAAATCTATGAATATATCAAAGTAATTATAGAACTCAATTTCATGAGATTTAATTATACCACATACTAGATTCCTAACCCCAAAATTAAGATAGCATTGATAGATTAGTTTGGGAATTTATGTGCCCCATTTGTCCACCAAAATCTGGCAGATACATATATCTTTCTTTCTATTTGTCCCTTTCTTACCTTCTGCTAATTGAACGTCCCCGTCTATGTTGCTGCATCATCAAGGATATATAACAATTGCAAAACACCAACTTAAAAGTTCTAATTGCTAATGCTTCAAATAAATGAATCAAGCAAGCTTTTTGCTTTGTTCAAACTTCAAATACAATATACAAATTTGATAATACCAAATGAAAACTTGCAGCTTTGTAAGATTAACTATAAATTTAAAACAAATTATTTCAGCTACATTCCACTCTGATTAAGCATCTAAGATGTCCTTATTAACTTAGATAAATGCATTCTTGAACATCAACAAATATCACATCTTAACTGGATCCGGTTACTAATACCAAAGCCATCTCAGATTCTGGGTTCATCCTACTAACCACCCACAAAACAGCCAAATCAAGCAGTATTGAAAGATATATATACAGGTAGAAGCTGCAAAAGGGAATTGGGCACAAAAATACAGAGTAGAATATTCTGAAAAATGATTAGTGGTGAAAGGTATTGAAGATGGGAATTTAAATTAAACTGAAAATAGAAATGAACATTATGATTACAGTAGTAGAATTGATTATAAAGAAACCTAATATCTTTACAAAGTAGTGAGATCTTTGATACACAAACTTCTTCAAAGAATTCAGCACATGATTGATCTGTTCCACTAAATAATAACATATTAACAAATAGTGTTACAGGGCCTGCATCTGCAGAAAGCCCTAACCTAGCATTTTCTTTAGGAGTTCTATTGCCTTTGAGCTATAGCTCTTTCGGAGAAATCCCCGGATCATCATGTTACAACAACAGCTATTAGGCAAACAATCATTATCTTCCATGATCCTAAATAACTTGTATGCTTCATCTGACAACCCCTCCTTACATAAACCATAATCTATTTATCATTATAGTATATGTGTAAATAGTAGGGTTTAAACCTTTAATAGAAAGTCCGTGAAATAATTCCACTGCAACTTTAGTAAACCCATCTTTGCACATGCCATCAATTAGAATACTAACTCTTCTGCATTGCTTGAATCCATTTGATTGCCTCTTTTGTTTTACCATGTTTGCATAAACCATCTAGCACAATTGAACAATTCTGATCTAAAAATAAAACTATCAAGAACTTCTTCACGATCAATTTCTATGGAATTAATGAATGGATATTCTTGAAGTTCAACACCTTCAAGCTCTTTCAATTTACTTACTTTGAGCTATGTAATATGTAAATAAAGCACATTTGATATGAAAGACCAGTCCACGCATCTGCTTGAAAAGCTCTTCTGCAGTGGAAAGTCTCCCTTGTTGCCTCAATGCCTTGTATAAGAGTGTTATATGTGACTCTATTGGTTGGTCCTTTTTGAGACATTTCATGAAGAATTTAATGACTTGATTCAAATACTCATTGATCACAAACAGGTGTACAACCCTTCTTAATCATCAACTCAAATACTTTTCTAGTTTCGTCCATCTTGTTTGCAATCAATAACCAATAGAATCTTGTTAAGCAAAGAGGAGGCCTCATAAACTTTACTTTTAGCACAAAGACCATTGATCAAAGTCAACAAAGTTTCAACAAGATTAGCTTGAGCATTTTCCCCCAAAACAGAGAAACCACAATCGACTTGGTCTAAATGGCAAAAACAATTAATTGCATGCTCAAAGTAAAACCATCAGGCCCTATTCCTAACCATTCAATCCAATTACACAGAGAAACAGCGGTGGATTATTGCTTCAATCCGACAATACATGCTACTGGATTTAGTAAAATCCACAAGGGAAGGCCCAGGGTAACTCTCAATCATCAGATTAAAGAAAGTAACAGCATCATCCACGTTAACAAAAAAATCATAATCTCTTCCATATCCCCTAACAATAACAATATTTTTGCTTAGAGTAGCACAAGAATTAAAACAAGACTGTAATTGGCAAGATGAGAGAGCCATTCCGCTATCAATCATCGAACGGCGAAAGAAGAACAGGAAAGCAAGAGGATTACCAGATCTGAGCTTACCCATATCTGAGAAAAAGAGGAGAAGAAGCTGCCCTTGGAACCAAGCAAAAGTGGTTCACGAGCTCCCAAGGAAGAATCTTTGGTTGTCGGCCTTCACCTATAGCCTATAGGTTCTCTCGTCTTTTGTCTTCCCTAGTTCTAACCCTAACTTCAGCGTTATCTTCGCAGCATCATTTCATTACCAAATCAAGGGCCCATATATGACGGGCAACGGCTGTCCTTGTTGGCTTTTTCTTTTTCTCCTTTGTTTTACTTTTTCAATAGTATTTTATTCTTAATTACATTTTTTTTTTGGCATCAATTCTTAATTACAATTTACATTAGTATTTTTTTATTAAATATATATATATATATCTATAACATAAATTAAAAAGAGATTTGAATGTACCAAAAAACCAATTGAGAAAGCTCACCACATTCACTCAGGAACAAATTGTCAAGGGTATTTCGGTACTTTTGCGCTTGGTTTTTTTGTTATTTCGGTTGATGGTTGAGGGTGTTTTGGGAAGTTTGAAACGAAGTTACTATTACTGGGTCTCGCTTATAATAAACAAATCATTTTTTGCTGGTTTATTTATCAAACGATCCATATACTTTTATGTTTTATGCTATTTAGTCCCTCACAATTTTTGGGTTGGACGATTAAACGTTTCAGCTTTAATTCTTTTATTTTTTGTTTTGTTTGTCCGATGAAGGTGATTCAAGTGTCTATTAAAAGGTAATTTCATGATCTACAAGTTCCATGAAGGACTCAAAAAACAATTTTAATGTTTTCATTCAAAAAAATGCTTCTGAAATTTTGTGGTCTCGATTTTCGGTCTATTTGATATCGTATAAATTTTAGTCCACTTGTCTGATTGAGGTTGTTCAAGTGTCGGTTAAAAGGTTATTGTGTGATCTATGACTTTCGTTACGGGGCTGAAAGCCGAATTTGATTAATGAGTTTCGTGGAGGATTCAAGAGGGAATTTTTATGTTTGGTCTCCATAAACAAATCATTTTTTTGTTGGATTATTTATTAAATGATACTCATACTTTTATAATTTATGTTATTTAATCCTTACAATTATATGTTGGACGATTGAATGTTTCGGCTTTAATTGGTTTTTTTTTCTATTTGACCGATCAAGGTGATTCAGGTGTCTATTTAAAGGCAATTCCATGGTCTACAATCATTTTTTTTGTTGGATTATTTATTAAATGATCCTCATACTTTTATAATTTATAATATTTAATCACTTACAATTATGGGTTGGACGATTGAATGTTTCGGCTTTAATTCTTTTATTTTTTTTCTATTTGATCGATCAAGGTGATTCAAAGTGTCTATTTAAAGGTAATTCCATGGTCTACAACTTTCATGAAGGAATCAAAAGCCAATTTTGATGTTTTGATTCTAAAAAATGCTTCTAAAATTTTGTGGTCTCGATTGTCGGTCTATCTAATATTGTATAATTTTCGGTCGACTTGTCCGATTGAGGTTGTTCAAGTGTCGCTTGAAAGGTTATTGTGTTATCTACGACTTTCGCCAAGGGTCTGAAAGTTATATTTGATTAATGAGTTTCGTGGAAAATTTAAGAGAGAATTTTTATGTTTGGTCTTCATAAACAAATATTTTTTCCCTGTATTATTTATCAAATGACCCTCATACTTTATGCTTTATGCTATTTAATCCTTTACAATTATGGGTTAGACGATTTAACATGTCGGATTTTATTTTTGTATTTTTTGTTCTATTTGTCGGATCAAGGTTATTCAAGTGTCTATTGAAAGGTAATTTAATGTCAGGTTTTGATGGATGGTTATGTAGAAATTACTAATTGTTTTTTCCATTTGTGGCATACTAATCGTTTTCTAATTAATCATCTTATCTTTCTCCGGAAAAACTCGAGAAAAAAAATACCCGCCGCAGAGCGCGGGTAGAAATCTAGTATATTTTTAAAGGGGTTCCCTTACAAATTCAAGGAGGGAAATTATGATAGAATATAAGTCGGGCTTTAAAATGTTAATCGCCTTCCGAGTCTAAAAGCATTACTTATGAGTTATGACCTAACATGAATTACTTAAAGTCTTTAAAACAAGTTTATTGGCTTGTGCTAGCGCGTTGAGCATTCAGAGATTTGGATTGTTTAATAATATAAACAAATGTGATATATAATATTTAGTAGAGAAAAAAAAGATTATCTCTCTGAGAGCATTTCCTCCGGTCTGGAGCTCTAACCACCGAAAACCTAAATTCTTGTCGGAATTTAATTCCTGCAGCACTCAACCTGAATCTCAGCTACCTTAGCAAATAATTACTCTACTGTTAACCCATTGGTGCATTTCAAGCGTGATTCTTTTTCTGTTTTTTCCCTTGAATCGTTTCGAGTTTCCATTGCCTCAAGCCAATAGCTGGAGTCTCCCGCATTGGGAACCATCTTCAGCCGTATATTCGCATCTGATCAAGGTTTGTAATCATCAGAAATGAAGATCGAGGCAGGATTTGTTCTGGACAGATCTAAACGACGCTTTAATCCTTATTTAAAACCAGATCCTCCATGCATGCAGAAGCAAACAAAACCAAGGTTCCTTCTACATGAACTTCTCCATAACCCAAAAGCAAAGATGAACCCTCATAACCACCCAAATCCTCCTAATCCCCCAAATCCCCCCCCCCCCAACCAACCAAACTCACCAAGAATCATTTTCCAGCGAGAATGTAGCTGGACTGATAGTGATTCTTCAACCCCAAGAAAGTAGTGACAGTGCTGATAGCAACAGGGTGAGGAGACAACCCCCACCCCAATGGAGACATAAAGTTACCAACAGAGTTAGCTTCTCCTCCGAGGAACTGCAGCATTTCAAAAATGAAGGGAGAGAAAGCCTTGTTGGGTTTCTGCTGGACTCTAAAAGATTCTCTACCAGATTCTTACAAAGTCAGATTAACAATGCCTGGACACTCGTTGGAACTGCCACTGCACTAGGCAGAGATGAAAATCGCTAGATCATACATTTCAACAATGATGTAGACAGAATAGCTGCTGTTATGGGAACCCATGGTGCTTCCAAGGGCCCTCATTCATTGTGGGACATTGGAGCTCAAATGTCCCTTTAAGTGAACTGAGATTGGCCAGATTCTCTGTTTGGCTACAGATTCGGGACCTTCCTTTCGAGTAACAACATCATTTGGTTGCTGAAAGAATGACAAGGATAGATGGTGAATTCATCAGAATCGATTGGGCTTATACAAGGCCTAGGAACATCAGATTCATGAGGGTCAGAATCAACATTGATCCTAATGAACCATTAACATCTGGCTGCACTATGGATATGGATGATGGCACCTTTCGCTGGATACAGTTCAGTTATGAGAGGATTGAGAAGCTGTGCTTGGGTTGCGGCATGATTGGCCATACGCATCCAAACTGCAATGTAAGCAGACAAGAGGCCCAAAGAAGAATTAGAATCAATGTGGAAAGAGTTAATACGAGGTATGGCTTCCCAATCCATATTGATCCCACTCATAATCATTATTCAAATCGCATGAGGGCTTTTTTAAATAGAGCTAGTAGACACACTACTAGAATGGTTATAAGCCAGGCTCAAGACAAACACAGGGTAATGTAGCTAAGAGTGGGCAACTTTAACGCCAATACAGGAGATAATGCCCCAATGGCTATAGAACCTCAGAGACAGCCTCCACTGATCCAAGGAGGAGGGCAAAATTTAGAGCGCGATGGAGAAAGAACAGAGCCAACTTATCTTGACCAGCAAGCTGAGAATGTTCAGACCTAAGGTGAAGGAAATACCAACAGGGAAAGTGATCAGAACCACCAAGTGCCAAATCATCAAGACACTAATGTGACAACTAGGGAATCTTCTTAACAAGGAGGACAAACAGATCTCATAACAGCACAACATACTCAGCAGGAGACAGAGGACATAACTCGCAACTCACCAACTGTGTGAGGTGAGGGAAATTCTAATGTTCTAAACTCTATCCAGCATCTTATTACAGATGAAGAAGGGGACGAGATTATGAGGAGAGCAGTGGCTTTCAACAATAACCTCAACAATAGGATTGTTGAAATCCAAGATGAGCTTACCAACTTGATCCCAGCTCAACAAATTGACCCTTTCCAAGTTAACTCCCCATTAGATATGAATTATCCTCAAGAACCAGTGGAAGATGTCATCGAGGAGTTCGATAACACATTGGAAAGAATTGAAAAGCTGCACAACATGCGAGAAAGAGGATTCCAGAATCAAGCGGATTTTGAGGACATGGTATTCGCTATTGCCAGAGAACAATCCCTATTTGAAGCTATATGCGAAGAGCTGTGAAGTAGAGCACATTAATTTTAGATGGCCTCCAAAACAGGCATAACAATGACCCTTTTTTGCAAGCTGAAAACAACCAGCCAAGATGGATCCCTCTTCCAGGTGGGGGAACTACTTTTACCAATGCAAGACTCTGTCCAGAAGCGGTGAATGTACCTGAGAGTAGCGAAATGGGAGCAAGGCGTGGCATTATAGAAGCTGAAAGGGAAAGTGAGGCTCAATTTCTACTTAATTTAATCATCAATAACGAATCTGTTGATCATTGGAAACAGCTGGAAAATAGCACTTACAACTTCAACATCACAGAACCACCTTTACCAAAAACAGGTCCACCGGATCCAATCCATGTAGCTGATCAAGGACAGCCACAACAACAACAAGGAGAGCAGACAACAACTTCTATCCGAGGCTTTGTGTGCACGGTGAATGAAACTGATGAAGTATCTGCATTTATCAAAGATACCCTTTAACCCGGTGAGAAGAACGGGAGCACAGAGCTGGATGAATCCAGTAGTAGGAAGGGAAAGGAAAAAAGAAAATGGAGTTATGATGAAGAGACTGATTCTGGATCAGACACTGGCAGATACATAAGAAGAAGACTGCAAAATCTTGCATTTCAGGAATCATCAAACTCACAGATTCGAATCATTGCAGAGTCTAACCAAGAGAAGGAAGAACAAGAAAATGAAGGGCTTAGGTTGGCTGTCCCACAACAGCCACCACAAGACATATGAATTGGCTCAGCTGGAATGTTAGAGGAATTGGCTAACCTCTAACAATTGCTCATGGTCGAGAGTTGGTTAGAAAGTTTAGCTGTAGTTTTTGTTTTTTAATGGAAACCAAAACCACTGTTGAATAAGCTTTTAGCTTAGCTAGAAATTGGGGACTGGGAAACTATGCTGCCATCCTTAGCTCAAGACGTAGTGGTGGTTTACTTCTTTTGTGGAATTATGATGTTAAGGTCGAAATCAATTTTAGCAAAAAAAATCTCTTTCATGTGTATATTGAATGGAACACCTACCACACTTGGATCACCTGCATTTATGGTAATCCAGATTTGCAACACAGGAAAGAGGTGTGGGATAAAATCATCTCACTCTCGCAGGAAGTTCTTCCAAATGAACCATGCCTCATATGGGGGGATTTCAACCAAGTTTTGAAAAGCTCTGACAAGTGTTCCAAGACCAGTAACTCCATCCAAGTTGCTCAAGCTTTATGGGATTGCTTAGACAAGTGTGGCTTAATGGAAATTAAAGCTAAAGGCCTGCACTTTACATGGTCAAATAGAAGGGATGAACATTGTATAACTTGGGAGAAGCTTGATCGTGCGTTTGCCAACCCTTGGTGGTTGCAATGCTTTGGTGAGGCTACTATTGAAAACTTACCTATCACTATTACAGATCATAGCCCTATGCTCTTGAGGTATGATAATTACAGGGCTTTTAGAAAGAGACCATACATATTTGAATTCATGTGGACACTTCATCCAGGGTGTGAAGATGCAATTAAGGAAGGATGGAGGGCAGAAGTGGCTGGCTCAACACCTTTTAAGCTCACCAGGAAAATCAAATCTGTCAAGGAGGTTTTTAAAAGATGGAATAAGACAGTTTTTGGTGATCTGCAGAGAAGGAAAAAGATGATTGAAGAAGAACTAGCTAGAGTACAGGCTAATATTACCAGCAGGGATGCAACATTGAAGGAAAGTGAGTTAAAGAAGGAGTTTGAGACTGTCTTGGAAAAGGAACAGCTGCATTGGATGCAGAAAGCTAGATCAAATTGTATTGTCCATGGGGAAAGGAACACAAGATATTTTCATGTTATGACAAAGAAAAAGAAGAGGGAGGAATAGAATACTCAAAATCAAGACAAGAGAAGGACTCATAACAGAAAATGAAAATGAAATATAGAGCACCATATTGGATTACTTCAATGGTACCTTTGGAGATACAACTAAAGCATCTACTGATGAAATTCCCCAAGTACTCCTGATGCGCCCAAGGCTTATCATGGAAGGAATGATGTGCCAAGGACTTATTATGGATTTGAAGACAAGTGATGTGCCAAGGGCTTATCATGGTTGAGAAGAACACATTGGAGCCAATGAAGATCATGGAGTTGTCATCGATGCTAGCTTGGAGGAGCATGGAGATGGAAGCACTTGTGACCGGCCATTGCTTGGAGAAGCCGCGCAACACCGGCCACGCGACTTGGAGATGCCCGGCCATTACCGGCCACGCGACAAGGACATGCCCGGCCACAACCGGCCAAACGACTCGGCCATGCTCGGCCACAACCGGCCACATGATACTTTATTTATGTCGTTGGGTCCAATAACAAGGGCTCGGGTTAAAAGGTTTAAAGAAGTTTTGGTGGGCTTTATAAGATCTCATCTTGAAGGATTGAAGACCATTGAAGACTCATTGGGCCGATTTGAAGACCACACACCAAGGAATATTCCAAACGATTCCATGGTGTGTACCATGTTATCCATCGATGAGCATTAGGCTTAGTATTGTGTAATCCGGCCATTGGGGCCTTTATTCTATCTTAGATTAGTTATTTATTTAGTCTAGAAGACATTGGGTTGGGCCTTGTTTGACTAAGTCCAATCCTTGCTTAATTATGTGTTGTTATTTACTTTTCCTAGTAGGACAAGGAGTAGGCTATTTCCTTGTTCCTTCCTTTTAATCATGCCGCCCCTTATAGGATTAGGATTTGGGTTTGGAGTAGGTTATGCGCCAATCCCTCCCCTATATAAGGGCTCTTTTATCTCCTGTAAACATAAGTCAAGTTATCAATAAAAGTTGAGAGGTTTATACACCCATATCGATTATTTGGCTTCTTTGTTCTAGTTTGAGCAAACTTAGGGTTTTTCAATCTTGTAGAGTCCTAGCAAGCAATTAGGTTGTGATTGCTTAATTGTTTGTGAATCTTGTGATCTTAGGTGTTCAAGTGCAGGTCGACTTGGGGGTCTAAGGCCGGCGAACGAAGGAAGATTTATCAAGTGAAGATTGTCGACATACTCATCTAGAAGTTTGGTGATTCAAGTTGATCTTAGGCGGGTCTCTAAGGTGGATTTGTACCGATTACAACTAGATTCGTATCAATTGGTATCAGAGCTTAGGTTTATCATCTTCAATCGGTAAATCTATCTTTTTACTCATCATTCATCGCATCGATTTCACCCACACACTCATCGCACCACCCTTCTTGAAAATTCAAAAATATCAGCAACTTTGAAAATTCATAGCCGATTCATCTTACATCTTTTTGCTTTGAAATTTCAGATTTGAGTCCCTTATAACTAGTAGTTATATCGAAAAATAAAAAAAAATTTCGAACCAGAAACTTGTGATTTTTGTTCTGGATTCGTTTGAGTTCGGAAAGCTGTGAAATTTGAGCTTTAGACATATTTTGGTGTGATCTTTCTGTGAAAATATTTTAAAAAATCGAAAAAAATTTGTGCTGTTATCGATTTTTTCCAGGAACTAGGGTTCTTAGTTTGGGAAATTTGGGGATTAGGGTTTTCTTGTGCAATTGATCTAGTTAGTTGCAATTAACTCTAATTGTTTATGTAATTGGATATCTTGGGTTGCTTTTGCTGTGAATTGTGATTTGATTTGAAGATTTTCAGGTCATAAACCCTATTGGAGACAAGTGGTACAAAATTGGAATTAAGTGGTACTAGGGTTTTCTAATCGACTTGATTATTTGAATTGTGTTTGAATTGAGTTTTTGTGCAGCAACTTTGGAGAAGGAATTCGACTTAAGGAGCCTGCATAAGTGGTTTGGTTTGGTTTAAGATCATTTTCCTTTGATTCAAAATAATTTTGCTACTAATTGTTTGTTCCTCAAGTAGGTCACGAGAAGAAAGGAGTGCTCTAGGAGTTGCTCTTACTAGGCCTATTGCAAGCTAGAAAGAGGCATAATCTTGTGAGATCATTAAGAGAGTAGTGGACCGCTAATCCATAGGACTTGAGTACAAACACGAGAGCACAAGGTATAAGCACACACGCACTTGTGAGGCTTTTTACTACTAATCTTTGTTCTTTTTGTAGGTATTATGGAAGGAGAACAAGAGCAACCAAACGTGGCTGCTATTAATGTCTAGAGCCGAGATTGTTGAAGCTCCACAAGCTACTATAGCTAGATTTATGGCAGGATTGAATAGAGAAATTCATGATATTGTGGAGATGCAACAACACTATGATGTTGAGGAATTGCTTCAACATGCTTTGAAGGCCGAGAGCCAAGTAAAGAGGAATAAGAAGAGCTTTGCATCATCATCAAGCTCATGGAAGACTCCAATCAAGAAGGATGATAAATCGACCAAAGAAAAGGAGTTGGTGGGCAAAAGGGAACTACCCTTAAATCCGATTCTAAGTCTTCATCGAGTTCATCTTCAAAGAATCATGTCAAGTGTTTCAAGTGTCAAGGCTTTGGACACTATGCTAAAGATTGTGTTAACAAGAAAGTGTTGTTCGTGAATGACCAAGGAGAGATCGAAAGTGAAGATGAAGAGATTACTCTAGGATCTAGTGGTGATGGAGATGATGAAGGAGATGCGCATGATGATAGTGATGATGGTGACGGTTTTGCACTTAGAAGTTTTGTTGCTAGGAGAACTTTGAGTGCTTATGTGAAAGATGACACGAACAACCAAAGGGAGAACTTGCTTCTTACTAGGATGTATGCGAATGGGAAGCCTAGTAGTGTGATTATTGATGGTGGGAGTTGTACAAACATAGCTAGTGTTTATTTGGTGAAGGAGATGCAATTACCCACTACAAAAACACCCTAAACCTTATAGCTTGGGTTGGATCAACGATAAGGAGGAAATTAGGGTTAACAAACAAGTTTTAGTTTCTCTTTGTTTGGGCAGGTACAAAGGAGATGTATTGTGCGATATCTTACCCATGCAAGCATGCCATGTACTACTTGGACGACCATGGCAATATGATAACAAAATTCAACATGATGGTGAGACGAACCAATATACTCTCATGTGTGGTAAGAAGCCCTTTACTTTTATTCTGTTATCACCTCAAGAGGCTTTAAAAGAATAATTGAAATTGAAAGAGGATTTTGCTAAGTTAGATTCGGAATTTAGGGCTAAAGAAAAGACTAATCATGCTAATTTAGATAAGAATTGCAATATAGTTAAGCATGTTAGTTCTAAGAAGGTTAATAAGGAGTGTATGTTAGCTACTAAAAGTGAGATTAAAGAAGCTTTAAATGATAATTCTGTTTTGATCTTGCTTTTGCTTAAATATACACTTGTGAGCACTAACCACTTGGAAAGCGAGCTTCCAAGCAACATTGTTTCTCTTTTGAGTGATTATGTAGATGTGTTTGTGAGGAGATTCCTAGTGGTTTACCACCAATTAGGGGGATTGAACATCAAATTGACTTCATCCCTGGGGCGCAAATTCCAAATAAGCCAGCTTATAGGACAAATCCTGAAGAAACAAAGGAATTGGAGAAGCAAGTTGGTGAGCTACTTGAAAAAGGTTTTGTGCGTGAAAGCCTTTCTCCATGTGCCGTTCCTGTGTTGCTTGTTCCTAAGAAAGATGGGACTTGGAGAATGTGTGTCGATTGTAGGGCAATAAACAACATAACGGTAAAGTATCGTCACCCTATTCCTAGATTAGATGATATGCTAGATGAATTGCATGGTGCTTGTTTATTTTCTAAGATTGATCTTAAGAGTGGCTATCATCAAATTCGCATGAAAGAGGGTGATGAATGGAAAACTGCCTTTAAAACTAAATTAGGATTGTATGAATGGTTAGTTATGCCTTTTGGTTTGACTAATGCACCTAGTACATTCATGCGATTAATGAATCATGTTTTAAGAGCTTTTATTGGCAAGTTTGTTGTTGTTTATTTTGAACATAGTCTAGTGTATAGCTGAAACCTAGATGAGCATGTTAGGCATCTAAGATGTCTGTTAGATGTACTTAGGGCTGAGAAATTGTATGCTAACCTTAAGAAGTGCACCTTTTGCACAAACAAGCTTGTTTTTCTTGGTTTTGTGGTTTCATCGCAAGGTATAGAGGTTGATGAGGAAAAGATCAAGGCAATCAAAGAATGGCCAACACCCACCAACGTTGGACAAGTGAGATCTTTTCATGGACTAGTCGGATTCTATAGGAGGTTTGTTAAGGACTTTAGCACCTTAGCCACCCCTATTACAAGTGTTATGAAGAAGAATGCACCATTCAAGTGGGGAGATGAACAACAAGAAGCATTTGAGACGTTGAAGGATAAACTAACTAATGCTCCTTTGCTTGTTTTACCTAGCTTTAACAATACTTTTGAGATTGAATGTGATGCATCAGGGGTTGGAATTGGAGCTGTTTTAATGCAAGGTGGGAAGCCCGTCGCATACTTTAGTGAGAAATTGAATGGGGCTGCATTGAACTATCCAACCTATGACAAAGAGTTGTATGCTCTTGTGAGGGCGTTGCAAACTTGGCAACACTACCTTTGGCCTAAGGAATTTGTGATTCATACGGATCATGAGAGCTTAAAGTATTTAAGAGGCCAACAAAAATTGAACAAAAGACATGCTAAGTGGAGCGAATTCATTGAGTTTTTTCCTTATGTTGTGCGATACAAACAAGGTAAGGAGAATGTGGTAGCCGATGCTTTATCAAGGAGGTATGTCTTACTTTCCATGCTTGATTCTAAGTTTCTTGGTTTTGAGTATATTAAGGAATTATATGCTAGTGATGTTTATTTTGGTGAAATATTTAAAGCATGTGAAAATTCTGGATTTGGAAAGTATTATAAGCATGACGGATTTTTGTTTAAGGAATCTAGAATGTGTGTGCCTTTTTGTTCTTTGCGCATGAAGGGGGTTTAATGGGTCACTTTGGAGTTGATAGAACATATGATATATTGCATGAACACTTCTTTTGGCCTAAGATGCGACATGATGTAGGAAAGTATGTTGCTAGTTGCATTGTTTGTTTAAAAGCTAAATCTACATCTAAACCGCATGGATTGTATACTCCTTTGCCTATTCCTCATGAACCATGGACTCATATTAGCATGGACTTTGTGTTAGGTTTACCTCGTTCTAGGAGAGGTAAAGATTCTATCTTTGTAGTTGTTGATAGGTTTTCTAAGATGGCTCACTTTATTGCATGTACTAAAACGGATGATGCCATTAATGCAGCTAATTTGTTCTTTAAGGAAATAGTTAGACTACATGGAATGCCTAGAACGATTGTAAGTGATAGAGATGCTAAGTTCTTAAGTCACTTTTGGAGAACTTTATGGGCTAAGTTAGGAACTAAGTTGTTATTTTCTACTACTTGTCATCCTCAAACTGATGGTCAAACCGAGGTAGTTAATAGAACTTTGTCTACTTTGCTTAGGGCTTTAATTAAAAAGAACTTAAGAACTTGGGAGGATTGTCTACCTCATGTCGAATTTGCATATAATAGAAGCATACATAGCACCACTGGATATTCACCTTTTGAAACTGTGTATGGCTTTAATCCTTTAACCCCATTGGATTTGTTGAGTTTACCTTTGAGTGTGCAAGTCAACATGGATGGACAAAGGAAGGCCGATTATGTTAGAGAACTTCATGTTAGGGTTCGAGCTCAAATTCAGAAGAAAACACAACACTACATGAAGAATGCTAACAAAGGGCGCAAGGAAGTCATCTTTGAACCTGGGGATTGGGTTTGGTTGCATCTAAGGAAGGAGAGGTTCCCTGAAAAGAGAAAGTCTAAGCTCTTACCTCGTGGAGATGGTCCATTCCAAGTCTTGGAGAGGATCAACAACAACGCCTACAAGCTAGATCTACCTAGTGAATATGGCAATGTAAGTGCTACTTTTAATCTTTCAGACTTATCCTTGTTTGATAGTGATGCAGATTTGAGGATAAATCCTTTTCAAGGGAGAGGGGATGATGCGCCAAGGGCTCATCATGGTTTAGAAGAACACATTGGAGCCAATGAAGATCATGGAGTTGTCATCGATGCTAGCTTGGAGGAGCATGGAGATGGAAGCACTTGTGACCGGCCATTGCTTGGAGAAGCCGCGCAACACCGGCCACAAGACCGGCCACGCGACTTGGAGATGCCCGGCCATTACCGACCACGCGACAAGGACATGCCCGGCCACAATCGGCCAAACGACTCGGCCATGCCCGGCCACATGATCCTTTATCTATGCCGTTGGGTCCAATAACAAGGGCTCGGGCTAAAAGGTTTAAGGAAGCTTTGGTGGGCTTCATAAGATCTCATCTTGAAGGATTGAAGACCATTGAAGACTCATTGGGCCGATTTGAAGACCACACACCAAGGAATATTCCAAACGATTCCATGGTGTGTACCATGTTATCCATCGATGAGCATTAGGCTTAGTATTGTGTAATTCGGCCATTGGGGCCTTTATTCTATCTTAGATTAGTTATTTATTTAGTCTAGAAGACATTGGGTTGGGCCTTGTTTGACTAAGTCCAATCCTTGCTTAATTATGTATTGTTATATACTTTTCCTAGTAGGGCAAGGAGTAGGCTATTTCCTTGTTCCTTCCTTTTAATTATGCCGCCCCTTATAGGATTAGGATTTGGGTTTGGAGTAGGTTATGCGCCAATCCCTCCCCTATATAAGAGCTCTTTTATCTCTTGTAAACATAAGTCAAGTTATCAATAAAAGTTGAGAGGTTTATACACCCATATCGATTATTTAGCTTCTTTGTTCTAGTTTGAGCAAACTTAGGGTTCTTCAATCTTGTAGAGTCCTAGCAAGCAATTAGGTTGTGATTGCTTAATTGTTTGTGAATCTTGTGATCTTAGGTGTTCAAGTGCAGGTCGACTTGGGGGTCTAAGGCCGACGAACGAAGGAAGATTTATCAAGAGAAGATTGTCGACATACTCATCTAGAAGTTTGGTAATTCAAGTTGATCTTAGGCGGGTCTCTAAGGTGGATTTGGACCGATTACAACTAGATTCGTATCAGCAAGCATGGAAAGGATGATCAAGGGCTTCAAGGAAGCGTGGACAAGCTTAAAGGAGAGGATGGAATCGTAATTCACCAAGAAGATGCCATTAAGATGCCATTTGATCCTTTGAAAATGCCATTAGGTCCGATGACAAGAGCAAGAGATAAGAAATTCAAGGATGCACTCATGGGCCTTGTTCGAACTAATCTTGAAGACTTGAAGACCATTGAAGTTCAATTGAAAGGCTTTGGTGATGATTTGGGCAAGAAATTACAAATCAATTACAAGTTCATCACTTTGCTTGCTACTTATTCTAAACGGCCGGATTGACATCATGGTATGAGCCCATTAGCTTTAGTTTGCTTTGTTTGGGCTTAATTCTATCTTAGATTAGCTTATTTTTAAGTTTGGACCTTATTTGGATTGGGCCTTGGTTGACTAAGTCCAATCCTTGTTTAATTATGTCTTTATTTCCTTTTCCTAGTTGGGTTTGGACTAGTTTTTGCCTAGCCCTTATATTTGGACGAAAATTAGGATTTATTTTAGGATTTTGGTTGACCCTATCAATATATAAGGCCACCGATATCTCTTGTAAAAGTGGAAGTCAAGTTATCAATAAAGTTGAGAGGTTTACACACCCATATCGATTATTTGGCTTCATTGTTCTAGTTTGAGCAAACTTAGGGTTCTTCAATCTTGTAGAGTCCTAGCCAGCAATTAGGTTGTGATTGCTTAATTGTTTGTGAATCTTGTGATCTTAAGAGTTCAATTGCAGGTCAAATTGAGAGCTTAAGGCCGACGAAAGAGGAGGAATAGCCTTGTGAAGGTCATCGACATAGACATCTAGAAGTTGAAGAAGATCAAGTCGACTTTGGTGGATATTCAAAGGGTAGATTTGAATCTAATACAACTAGAATCGTATCAATTGGTATCAGAGCTTAGGTTTATCATCTTCAATCGGTAAATCTATCTTTGTATTCATCATTCATCAAGTTTTCATCCATCGATTTCATCCATACACTCATCGCACCACCCTTCTTGAAAATTCAAAAAAATCAACAACTTTGAAAATTCATAGCTGATTCATCTTACATCTATTTCCTTTGCAATTTCAGATTTGAGTCCCTTATAACTAGTTGTTATATCGAAAAATATCAAAAAAAAAAATTTCGACCAGAAACTTGTGAAATTTATTCTGAATTCGTTTGAGCTCGGAAAGCTTTGAAATTTGAGATCTAGACTTCTTTTAGTGTGATCTTTCTGGGAAAAATACTCAAAAAATCAAAAAATTTGTGCTGTTATCGATTTTTTTCAGAAACTACGGTTTTAGTTTGGGAAATTTGGGGATTAGGGTTTTCTTGTGCAATTGATCTACTTAGTTGCAATTAGCCCTAATTGATTGTGTGATTGAGATTCTTGGGTTGCTTTTGCTGTGAATTAAGATCTAATTTGAAGAATTTCAAGTTACGAACCCTATTGGAGACAAGTGGTACAAAATTGGATTTAAGTGGTACGAGGGTTTTCTAATCGACTTGATTGTTTGAATTGTGCTTGAATTGAGTTTTTGTGCAGCAAGTTTAGAGAAGGAATTCGACTTAAAGAGCCTGCATAAGTGGTTTGGTTTGGTTTAAAATCACTTTCCTTTGATTCACAAAAAAATTTTGCTACTAATTGTTTGTTCCTCAAGTAGGTCACTATAAGAAAGGAGTTCTCTAGGAGTTGCTCTTATTAGGCCTATTGAAGCTAATCAAAGGCATAATCTTGTGAGATCATCAAGAGAGTAGTGGATCGCCAATCCATAGGAATTGAGTGCAAACACGAGAGCACAAGTCAAAGGTATAAACACACACACACACTTGTGAGGATTTTTATTACTAATCTTTGTTCTTTTTGTAGGCACAATGGGAGATAGACAAGAAGAGCAAAATCAAGAAGTAAACACGGCTGCCTTGTTAAAACAAATACTTAAAAACTTGGCACCATGTGTATTAGTTTGGTTGATAGGAGAACTTTGAGTGCCTATATGAAAGGGGATGTTCAAAGGGAGAATTTGTTTCACACTAGGATGTATGCGAATGGGAAGCCTAGTAGTGTGATTATAGATGGAGAGAGTTGTAAAAACATAGTTAGTGATTATTTGGTGAAATAGTTACAACTACCTACTTCTAATCATCCTAAACCCTATAGCTTAGGTTGCTTCAATGATAGAGAAGACATTAGTGTTGACAAACAAATTTTAGTTTCTCTTTCTTTGGGCAAGTACAAGGGAGATGTTTTGTGTGATGTCTTACCCATACAAGCATGCCATGTACTACTTGGTCGACCATGGCAATTTGACAACAAAGTTCATCATGATGGAGAGACCAACAAGTATTCTTTCATGTGTGGTAAGAAGCCTCTTACTTTAATTCCTTTATCACTTCAAGAAGCTTTAAAAGATCAAATTAAAGTGAGAGATGATTTTGCTAAATTGGATGCTGAATTTAGGGCTAAAGAAAAGAGTAAATCTGAACCTAAAATTGATGATTGTTTTGATGATACAACAACCTTAGTTGCAAAGAGTGTTTTAGATGTTGTTTGCGATGATGCTAAACCTAATTTGAGTGTTGTTTGCAATAATACTAAATCTGTTTTGAGTGTTGATAGAGATGATAAAACAGTCTTATTAGATGAAAATAATTCTGTTTTGGTTGATCATAGCATTGCAAATAATCTGTTTTGGTTGATCATAGCATTGAAAATAATTTTGTTTTGGTTGATCATAGCATTGCAAATAATTCTGTTTTGGTTGATCATAGCATTGAAAATAGGACTGTTTCGGGTGAAAAGAAAGAGATTTTTAAGGAAGTTGTTAAAGAGTGTATGTTAGCTACTAAAAGTGAGATTAAGAGTGCTTTGCATGATAATTCTGATTTGATCTTACCTTTGTTTCGAAATACACTAATGGGTACTAACAACTTGGCTGGAGATATTCCAAGCAATATTGTGTCTCTTTTGAGTAATTTTGTAGGAATTGGAGTTGTTTTGATGCAAGGAGAGAAGCCCGTAGCTTATTTTGTGGGAAAATTGCTAGTGGATTTCCACCAATTAAAGAGATTGAACTCCATCCATATGGTGTGCAATACGAGTTCATTGAGAGCTTTCCATATGTGGTGCAATACAAGCAAGATTTGAGGACAAATCTTCTTCAAGGGGGAGGGAATGATGCGCCCAAGGCTTATCATGGAAGGAATGATGCGCCAAGGACTTATTATGGACTTGAAGACAAGCATGGAGAGCATGGAAAGGATGATCAAGGACTGCAAGGAAGCGTGGACAAGCTTAAAGGAGAGGATGGAATCGTAATTCACCAAGAAGATGCCATTAAAATGCCATTTGATCATTTGAAGATGCCATTAGGTCCGATGACAAGAGCAAGAGCGAAGAGATTCAAGGATGCACTCATTAGCCTTGTTCGAACTCATCTTGAAGACTTGAAGACCATCGAAGTTCAATTGAAGGGCTTTGGTGATGATTTGGGCAAGAAATTACAAATCAATTACAAGTTCATCACTTTGCTTGCTACTTAATCTAAATGGCCGGATTGACATCATGATATGAGCCCATTAGCTTTAGTTTGCTTTGTTTGGGCTTAATTCTATCTTAGATTAGCTTATTTTTAAGTTTGGACCTTATTTAGATTGGGCCTTGGTTGACTAAGTCCAATCCTTGTTTAATTATGTCTTTATTTCCTTTTCCTAGTTGGGTTTGGACTAGTTTTTGCCTAGCCCTTATATTTGGACGAAAATTAGGATTTATTTTAGGATTTTGGTTGACCCTATCACTATATAAGGCCACCAATATCTCTTGTAAAAGTGGAAGTCAAGTTATCAATAAAGTTGAGAGGTTTACACACCCATATCGATTATTTGGCTTCATTGTTCTAGTTTGAGCAAACTTAGGGTTCTTCAATCTTGTAGAGTCCTAGCAAGCAATAGCCTTGTGAATCTTGTGATCTTAAGAGTTCAATTGCAGGTCAAATTGAGAGCTTAAGGCCGACGAAAGAGGAGGAATAGCCTTGTGAAGGTCATCGACATAGACATCTAGAAGTTGAAGAAGATCAAGTCGACTTTGGTGGATATTCAAAGGGTAGATTTGAATCTAATACAACTAGATTCGTATCAACTCCAGAGTCTGAAACTGCCCAAACTGCTTGACAAGCATGTAGCGATCTTGAATGCACCTTTCTCGGAGAAGGAGGTAAGGGGAGCAGTATTTCAGATGAACCTCTTCAAAGCACCAGGATATGGTGGCAAACCAGCTGGCTTTTACCAAAACTTTTGGAGCATTGTTGGAGGAATGACAATTGAAGCAACTTTGGCCTCTCTTAACTCAGGCTTCCTTCTAAAAGAAATGAACAAAACACTGATCACTCTCATTCCAAAGAAAAAAGAGCCACTTGAAGTTGGGGACTTTAGACCAATTAGCCTTTGCAATGTCTCCTACAAAATCATCTCGAAAATATTGGTGAACAGGCTCAAATCGGTGCTGAATGATATCATTACCCCATTTCAAAGTGCATTCATTGGGGGAAGGAATATCACAAACAATGTTATAATGGGGGGAGAGCTTTTAAATACTATCTTAAAAAAGAAGAGAGGCAGAGGACAACTAGCAGCATTGAAACTGGATATGAACAAAGCTTATGATAGAATAAGCTAGAGATTCATTGACGTGGTGATGGAGGGGATGGGTTTCTCTATCCATTGGAGGAAACTCATTCAACAATGTATAAGTACTGTTAGCTATCAAGTACTTATCAATGGAGGCACATCAGATAGGATCATGCCAAAGAGAGGGCTGAGGCAAGGGGACTCGATCTCCCCATACCTCTTTATCTATTGCCAAAATACACTTTCCTTAATCCTAGTTAGAGAGCAAGAAGAAGGAAGAATACAAGGAGTTAAAATAAGTAGAAACAATCACGCTATCAGTCACCTGATGTTCGTTGATGATACTTACTTATTTTTTAGAGCAACAGGTGGCTCCCATAAGAAGGTAAAAGAAATCCTCCAACTTTTTGGCAAGATCTCAAGTCAAAAAATCAATGCAGATAACTCCGAGCTGTTGTTAAGCCCAAATTGTGAGACGAAAAGGAAGAGAAAGGCATCTTAGGGTACAAACTGGTTTCTAAACCTGAAAGATACCTGGGATTGGACATGGGGTTACTAAGGAGAAGAAAGGAGTTTTTTCAGCCACTCCTTGACAAATTTCACTCCAAATTACAAGGGTGGAAAACAAACCTCTTATCTCAACGAGGTAGGCTTACTTTAATTAAGTCAACCCTTGCTAGTTTGCCAAACTATCTGATGTCATCAGTCAAAACCACAAGCAACGTTTGCCAGAAATTGGATCAAGTTGTGAGAAACTTTTGGTGGGGGTATGATGGAAACACAAGGAAATTACATCTCAAAAATTGGGAACATTTGTGTAAACCGAAAGGAGTAGGTGGTCTTGGATTTAGGAAGTTTGAAGACATGAACCTAGCCCTCCTTTGTAAACAGGCATGGAGATTTTTCACTAAGACTCAATCACTCATGGTGGACCAAATAAAGAGGAAATATTTGCCGGAATATTTGCTTCAAAGATGTACTGCCGAAATCTTCTGACACATGGATGTGGAAGAGCATCCTTGAGGGAAGAAACATATGCCTAAAGGGCATGGACATGCAATCATGGAGCGACAACAGAGTCTTAATGGCTAATGGACGTTTAATACTCGATGTGGAGGGATCAAATAAAGCCCAAGCCTTTTTCAGCCAATAACATTTTTTGCAAAAGAACCTCAACATGGCAAGAGTGGTTGGCGAGAGGACTGCTACAACAATAGGAAGCAGAAAACCTATTACAACGACATGTCTCAATATTTGGAGGCAATGACCGACTGGTATGAAAGTTCGAAAGCAATGGAGAATTTTCAGTGAAGGCGGCCTTCAAGCTCATTACAAATGAAAAGCAAAGTTTTCAATTGGACTTTTCCAAACAGAATGAATGGCAGAACCTATGGAAACTGAAGCACCCTTTCAAAATTATTATGTTCCTATGGAAGATGTGTAACAACTGTCTTCCCACGAGGGAGGAACTTAGGAAAAGAGGAATAAAGGCTGATGAACCATGTGTCCTCTGTCACACTGAAGCAGAAAACACGGAGCATTTATTCTGGCACTGTAATTTTGTAAGAGTAATATGGTTTAGCTTGATGCGCCCAAGGCTTATCATGGAAGGAATTATGCGCCAAGGACTTATTATAGACTTGAAGACAAGCATGGAGAGCATGGAAAAGATGATCAAGGGCTGCAAGGAAGCATGGACAAGCTTAAAGGAGAGGATGGAATCGTAATTCACCAAGAAGATGCCATTAAGATGCCATTTGATCCTTTGAAGATGCCATTAGGTCCGATGACAAGAGCAAGAGCTAAGAGATTCAAGGATGCACTCATGGGCCTTGTTCGAACTCATCTTGAAGACTTGCAGACCATTGAAGTTCAATTGAAGAGCTTTGGTGATGATTTGGGCAAGAAATTACAAATCAATTACAAGTTCATCACATTGCTTGCTATTGATTCTAGATGGCTGGATTGACATCATGGCATGAGCCCATTATTATTAGTTATCTTTGTTTGGGCTTAATTCTATCTTAGATTAGCTTATTTTTAAGTTTGGACCTTATTTGGATTGGGCCTTGGTTGACTAAGTCCAATCCTTGTTTAATTATGTCTTTATTTCCTTTTCCTAGTTGGGCAAGGACTAGTTTTTCCCTAGCCCTTATATTTGGACGAAAATTAGGATTTATTTTAGGATTTTGGTTGACCCTATCACTATATAAGGCCACCAATATCTCTTGTAAAAGCAGAAGTCAAGTTAATCGTAGTTGAGAGGTTTATACCCAAATCGATTTCTTTGGCTTCATTGTTCTAGTTTGAGCAAACTTAGGGTTCTTCTTCTTGTAGAGTCCTAGCAAGCAATTAGGTTGAGATAACTTAGTTGTTTGTGAATCTTGTGATCTTGAGAATTCAATTGCAGGTCTAATTGAGTGCTTAAGGCCGACGAAAGAGGAGGGATAGCTTTGTGAAGATCATCGACATACAAGTCTAGGAGTTGAAGAAGTTCAAGTCGACTTTGGTGGATATTCAAAGGGGATTTTGAATCTAATACAACTAGATTCGTATCAATTGGTAATCAGAGCATAGGTTGTCATCTTCAATCGGTAAATCTATCCTTCTATACATCAATCATCACGTTTTCATCCATCACAACACACCCAAACACTCATCGCACCACCTTCTTGAAAAATTCAAAAATTCAGAAACTTCAAAAATTCATAGCCGATTCATCCTGCATCGTTTTACTTTGAAATTTCAGATTTGAGTCTCTCATAACTAGTAGTTATATCGAAAAATATAAAAAAATAAAAAATAAAAAAAATTTCGACCAGAAACTTGTGATTTTTGTTCTGGATTCGTTTGAGCTCAGAAAGCTGTGAAATTTGAGCTTTAGACTTATTTTGGTGTGATCTTTCTGGGAAAAATATTGAAAAAAATCAAAAAAATATGTGCTGTTATCGATATTTTTCAGGAACTAGGGTTCTTAGTTTGGGAAATTTGGGGATTAGGGTTTTCTTGTGCAATTGATCTATTTAGTTGCAACTAATCTTAATTGATTGTGTAATTGAGATCCTTCGATTGCTTTTGCTGTTAATTGTGATTTGATTTGAAGAATTTCAGGTCATAAACCCTATTGGAGACAAGTGGTACAAAATTTGGAATTAAGTGGTACTAGGGTTTTCTAATCGACTTGATTAGTTGAATTGTGTTTGAATTGAGTTTTGGTGCAGCAACCTTGGAGAAGAATTTCGACATCAAGAGCCTGCATTAAGTGGTTTGGTTTGGTTTAAGATCACTTTTCTTTTGATTCACAAATAACTTTGCTACTAATTGTTTGTTCCTCAAGTAGGTCACGAGAAGAAAGGATTGCTCTAGGAGTTGCTCTTATTAGACCTATTGAAGCTAGTAAAAGGCAAATCTTGTGAGATCATTAAAAGAGTAGTGGACCGCCAATCCATAGGACTTGAGTACAAACACGAGAGCACAAGTCAAAGGTATAAGCACACACACACTTGTGAGGATTTTTACTTCTAATTTTTGTTCTTTGTGTAGGTACCATGGAAAATCAACAAGCAAACACTAATGCCATGTTACAACAAATACTTAAACAAATTGGCACCATGTGTATTAGTTTGGGTGATAGGAGAACTTTGAGAGCCTATGTGAAAGGGGAAGTTCATAGGGAGAATTTGTTTCACACTAGGATGTATGCGAATGGGAAGCCTAGTAGTGTGATTATAGATGGGAAGAGTTGTAAAAACATAGTTAGTGATTATTTGGTGAAAGAGTTACAACTACCTACTTCCAAACATCCTAAACCCTATAGTTTAGCTTGTTTCAATGAAAGAGAAGAATTTAGTGTTGACAAACAAGTTTTAGTTTCTCTTTCTTTGGGCAGGTACAAGGGAGATGTTTTATGTGATGTCTTACCCATGCAAGCATGTCATGTACTACTTGGTCAACCATGGCAATATGACAACAAAGTCCAACATGATGGTGAGACGAACCGATATACTCTCATGTGTGGTAAGAAGCCTTTTACTTTAATTCCTTTATCACTTCAAGATGCCTTAAAAGATGAAATTAAAGTGAGAGATGATTTTGCTAAATTGGATGCTGAATTTAGGGCCAAAGAAAAGAGTAAATTTGAACCTAAAATTGATGATTGTTTTGATGATAAAAAAACCTTAGTTGAAAAGAGTCTTTTAGATGTTGTTTGCGATGATACTAAACCTAATTTGAGTGTTGTTTGCAATAAAACTAAATCTGTTTTGGATGCTAATTGTGATGAAAACAATTCTGTTTTGGTTGAACATAGCATTAAAAACAATTCTGTTTTGGTTGATTATAGCATTGCAAATAATCCTGTTTTGGTTGATAGCATTGAAAATAAATCTGATTTAGGTGACGAGAAAGAGATTTCTAAGGAAGTTGTTAAAGAGTGTATGTTAGCTACTAAAAGTGAGATTAAGAGTGCTTTGCATGATAATTCTGACTTGATCTTACCTTTGTTTCGAAATACACTAATGGGTACTAACAACTTGGCTGGAGATATTCCAAGCAATATTGTGTCTCTTTTGAGTAATTTTGTAGGAATGGAGTTGTTTTGATGCAAGGAGAGAAGCCCGTAGCTTACTTTTGTGGGAAAATTGCTAGTGGATTTCCACCAATTAAAGAGATTGAACTCCATCCATATGGTGTGCAATACGAGTTCATTGAGAGCTTTCCATATGTGGTGCAATACAAGCAAGATTTGAGGACAAATCTTCTTCAAGGGGGAGGGAATGATGCGCCCAAGGCTTATCATGGAAGGAATTATGCGCCAAGGACTTATTATAGACTTGAAGACAAGCATGGAGAGCATGGAAAGGATGATCAAGGGCTGCAAGGAAGCATGGACAAGCTTAAAGGAGAGGATGGAATCGTAATTCACCAAGAAGATGCTATTAAGATGCCATTGAAGCTGACAACCTATGCTCTGATTACCAATTAATACGAATCTAGTTGTATTAGATTCAAAATCCCCTTTGAATATCCACCAAAGTCGACTTGAACTTCTTCAACTCCTAGACTTGTATGTCGATGATCTTCACAAAGCTATCCCTCCTCTTTCGTCGGCCTTAAGCACTCAATTAGACCTGCAATTCAATTCTCAAGATCACAAGATTCACAAACAACTAAGTTATCTCAACCTAATTGCTTGCTAGGACTCTACAAGAAGAAGAACCCTAAGTTTGCTCAAACTAGAACAATGAAGCCAAAGAAATCGATTTGGGTATAAACCTCTCAACTTTGATTAACTTGACTTCTGCTTTTACAAGAGATATTGGTGGCCTTATATAGTGATAGGGTCAACCAAAATCCTAAAATAAATCCTAATTTTCGTCCAAATATAAGGGCTAGGGAAAAACTAGTCCTTGCCTAACTAGGAAAAGGAAATAAAGACATAATTAAACAAGGATTGGACTTAGTCAACCAAGGCCCAATCCAAATAAGGTCCAAGCTTAAAAATAAGCTAATCTAAGTTAGAATTAAGCCCAAACAAATATAACTAATAATAATGGGCTCATGCCATGATGTCAATCCGGCCATCTAGAATCAATAGCAAGCAATGTGATGAACTTGTAATTGATTTGTAATTTCTTGCCCAAATCATCACCAAAGCTCTTCAATTGAACTTCAATGGTCTGCAAGTCTTCAAGATGAGTTCGAACAAGGCCGATGAGTGCATCCTTGAATCTCTTAGCTCTTGCTCTTGTCATCGGACCTAATGGCATCTTCAAAGGATCAAATGGCATCTTAATGGCATCTTCTTGGTGAATTACGATTCCATCCTCTCCTTTAAGCTAATGATGCGCCCAAGGCTTATCATGGAAGGAATTATGCGCCAATGACTTATTATAGACTTGAAGACAAGCATGGAGAGCATGGAAAGGATGATCAAGGGCTGCAAGGAAGCATGGACAAGCTTAAAGGAGAGGATGCCATTAGGTCCGATGACAAGAGCAAGAGCTAAGTGATTCAAGGATGCACTCATGGGCCTTGTTCGAACTCATCTTGAAGACTTGCAGACCATTGAAGTTCAATTGAAGAGCTTTGGTGATGATTTGGGCAAGAAATTACAAATCAATTACAAGTTCATCACATTGCTTGCTATTGATTCTAGATGGCCGGATTGACATCATGGCATGCGCCCATTATTATTAGTTATCTTTGTTTGGGCTTAATTCTTTCTTAGATTAGCTTATTTTTAAGTTTGGACCTTATTTGGATTGGGCCTTGGTTGACTAAGTCCAATCCTTGTTTAATTATGTCTTTATTTCCTTTTCCTAGTTGGGCAAGGACTAGTTTTTCCCTAGCCCTTATATTTGGACGAAAATTAGGATTTATTTTAGGATTTTGGTTGACCCTATCACTATATAAGGCCACCAATATCTCTTGTAAAAGCAGAAGTCAAGTTAATCAAAGTTGAGAGGTTTATACCCAAATCGATTTCTTTGGCTTCATTGTTCTAGTTTGAGCAAACTTAGGGTTCTTCTTCTTGTAGAGTCCTAGCAAGCAATTAGGTTGAGATAACTTAGTTGTTTGTGAATCTTGTGATCTTGAGAATTCAATTGCAGGTCTAATTGAGTGCTTAAGGCCGACGAAAGAGGAGGGATAGCTTTGTGAAGATCATCGACATACAAGTCTAGGAGTTGAAGAAGTTCAAGTTGACTTTGGCGGATATTCAAAGGGGATTTTGAATCTAATACAACTAGATTCGTATCATAGCTCACCACTGGGCATAAGGACAGAGCTTTTTCAGGAGGTCAACTTTCAAGATTGGATACTTCAAATGTTGGGACAAGATGATTTACTTAGAGGGGAGAAAGCTTGGTTTTCGATCGAGTTTGCTTGCACATTATGGTTTATTTGGAAACAAAGGAATGAAGTAAAACCAAACACCAAACCCTTATGGTCTTAGGAGAAGAATTGAAGCTGAGACCAAGAGAGTCTTAGAAGCCTTCCAAAAGGATCCAAAAAGTATTCTGCCCAACAACAAATTGGAATCGAAAGAGGCTCATATTCCACCTAATCTGACAACATTCATCTTTAGAGGGTTGCCTATCCTATCACAAGAAACATGGATGGTCTTATTTGAAGTTATCAAAATGCAGGAACATGGAGTGTTTACAATTGGGATGATGGCAATAAACTTGAATGGAGATACAAGAATCCTCACAACAACAACAAAGGCAAGACAAAAATGTATTGCTAGACTCATCTTGGCAAGAGCATCGCTGCAGAGACTGAGGGAGAGTGGTGTGGAGCTGCTCTGGTGCAGAACAAATGGAGCAAACTGGTCATAAGTTTTCAAAGGCACAATGGTAGTCCAATGGAATGAATTCCCAATCCAGCACGACATTGAGACTTTGACGAAACGCTTCAAGTGCATCTGTTTCTTCCAAAAAAATCACCCACTTTCAAAAGAACTAAAGAAGCTTACGGAGTTGGCAGCAAAGAAGAACAAAGCCTTCTCGTGGCCTTAATAATTCTCTTTCTAATATTTTCTCGGTACCAAAAAAAAAAAAGAATTGCTCCTATTGAATACAATGATTTGTTGTTGAAAAAAGTATTTCAAAGTTACATGATCTAAAATTTGTTATATTTCAAAAATTTTCGGATCTTGATTAACCCTACCTAGTTTTTGGCTGTGGCGGTGCTATGGAGGAGGATACGGAGGGCGAGCCGTCGTTGAAGGGGGAAGGGAGTGGAGTTAAGAGAAGTCGAACTGCAATGGAACAGGAGGATTTAGGAGGAGATTTTCCCCCTCTCTCGGGAGCAGCTAGGCCGAACAACCATGGTCCATCATATCGCGATAAGCTTCTCAATACCGGTTTGGAGGAGGTCGTCGATGATTTGATGGAGGACGGAGAGGCATCGGACTCGGACTATGAGTCGGAGGATGATAATATTGATGATAGTATTGATGGCCCTTGTGTTTGGCTATCGAAGGAAGACAAGAAACGCATTAGGCAGCCTTGGAAGAAATCGGTGATCATCAAATTGCTCGGGAGAACAATAAGCTATACGTATCTCTGCAATCGGCTTAAGACTTTGTGGTCTTTGAAGGGTGATTATAAGGTTATCGACCTTGACCATGGTTTCTACTGTGTTCGGTTTACTCTATCAAGGGATTATGAGTTTGTCTTCAATGGAGGTCCATGGTTGATTGCTGATCATTATCTGACAGTTCGAAGGTGGTCTCCATATTTTCGGTCTCATGAGGCTACAATTGACAAGGTTACAGCATGGATTCGGTTTCCGTCAATGCCGATTGAATTTTATGATCGGAAAACTTTGAAAAGCATGGCTGAGAAAATAGGAAGATTTGTGAATGTGGATAAAACTACCACTGAAGCTTCTCGTGGGAAATTTGCCAGACTGAGTGTCGAGATTGACCTTTCCAAACCACTTGTTCCTCATATTTATATTGGAGGCCGATGGCAAAGAGTGGAATATGAAGGCTTGAGGATGTTATGTTTTTCCTGTGGAAGGTTCCGGCCATGATGCTGACGGGTGCAAGGCCAAGCAACAGGAGGAAGAGGCAGTGGCTGATCCCAACGGTGGTGTTCAATCTTCACACACCCAAGTCGCTGTACAGGAGGGTGCAGAGAAAGCTGGCTTCGGTCCTTGGATGGTAGTTAAGAAGCCTCCGAGAAAGGCACCTACGAATCGGCAATCCAATGATAAAGATAAACCGGTAGCTGCAGCTCCAAGTCCATCCCAGGTCGGTTCTCGATTCGCTTTCTTGAGTGATATGGATGATACCCAGGATTCCGATGAGATTGTACCGAATACGGTTGCATCCGGTAAGGCGGTTCTTGTCCATAAGAATGGTGATGGTGGGCCGATGCAAAGGGATAGCAGGAAGCAACTTCAACAGAGCCTTCAAACGGTTGCACAGCTTGCGAACAAGGGTGGTGTGGTGGGTTCATCTTCATCGGGTGTTAAGTCTAAATCTGGGCCGCAAATTGCTGCTTCAGATGGTGTGAATAAGAGCCTTAATGTGCCCCCCATAGATAAAACCATTGATCTGAAACAAGCTGCGACAGTGAGAACGCAGAATAGGGAGCCGATTGTGATGAATGATGAGGACACTCCTTCTATAGTGGAACCGACCCAATCCCAAATTAATTCATGTATAAACTTAGACCAAGATGGTGACATGATTGGAATTGGTGTCAATGGTGCAGCAAGAGAAAAAGGTCTCTCCTCGGATGAGGATTTTATGAATATTGAGGCGCCTTCACAGGGGTTAGAGGACGATGGCAAGTCCATGAACTCCTCTTGATTGATTGCTACCTTTCTTCTATTTTTATGTTACTTAACATAATTAGCTGGAATGTGAGGGGCGCTGCTTCTCGACGTAGTATCCGTAATATTAAGAATTTAATTTCGTTGCATCGCCTGCATGCTTTAATCATTTTGGAGCCTCGGATTTCAGGTGACAAGGCGGACAAAGTCTGCAGGCAACTTGGTTTTTCTAATTTCTTTAGAGTAGAAGCAGAAGGTTTTTCTGGTGGCATTTGGCTCTTGTGGAATCCTTTATTTGTTCAGATTGAAGTTCTAGCTTACTCTGATCAGTTTATTCATGCTTTGGTTTCGGGTCCTGGTACTTTTTGATTGGCTTTTTAACAGCGGTGTATGGTAGTCCGGATGCAGCGGAACGGAACGGTTTATGGCATTCTTTGACTGAAACAAGCCGATTACATCACCTTCCTTGGCTACTCATGGGTGATTTTAATCAGGTTGCTTCAGCTGATGAGAAACATGGTAAGAGGGGAATTAATCTGAGTAATTGTCGCAGGATGTTGAATTGTTTTAAAGAATGTAATTTGGTTGATTTAGATGCTTCTGGCCCGAAATTTACTTGGTGGAATAAAAGTGGAGGGGCGAATTTCATCAAGGCTAGGTTGGATAGAGCAGTGGCTAATGATGTTTGGCTTGATTTGGTCAAGAACTTCACGGTAACTATTCTTCCGTGTGCAAGTTCTGATCATCATCCTATTTGTTTGAAGTGTTCGGATGGTAGGCCTTTAAATTCGCCAGTATCGTTTCGCTTTGAAAATGCTTGGATGACACATGATAGTTTTCTAGACTGTGTGAAAGCGAGTTTATCTACTCCCAGTACTTCCTTGTTTAATTCACTACAGACACTAGCACAAGATCTAAAGAATTGGAGTATGATTTGTTTCGGTGATATTTATAAACGGAAGAGGCGAGTTTTAGCTCGCCTAAATGGCATCCAAAAGAAGCTAGATTCAGGGCCGAATGACTATTTACTGCAGCTTGAAATTTTGCTTATTGAAGAATATAATTTGATCTGCTTTCAAGAAGAAACTTTATTGAAGCAGAAAAGTAGGATGGATTGGATCAAGTTTGGGGATTGTAATTCCAAATTCTTCCATGCTGCTATTAAGAAGGGCAATGCTAAGAAGGTAATTACTACTTTAAAATCGGATGATTGTTCTTGGTGCTCCGATCCTGATAACCTCAAGCAACTGGTAGTTAGTTATTATCGTGAGCTGTATTCGGAGAATGATGTCGGTGTGAGGGTCAGCTTGCCGTCTTTGTGTGAGGGTTGGAAGTTGAATCATGATGAGAAGTTGCTCTTGGATGTGGAAGTTACGGTGGAGGAGGTTAAATCAGCTCTTTTTGGGATGTATCCGAATAAAAGCCCAGGCATTTACGGCTTTCCTGCTGGTTTCTTTCAGAAGGCTTGGAACGTTACAGGGGACAATTTGGTTACTATGGTCAAAAGTGCGTTTTGTACTGGTAAAATTGACACTTTTCTTAACCGAACTCTTATTGTGTTGATACCGAAAGTTGAAAGCCCTGAAAAGATCTCACAATTTCGTCCTATCAGTCTTTGCACTGTTCCTTTGAAAGTTGTTACGAAGCTTATGGTGGATAGGATTCGGCCTTTGCTTCAAAGATTAGTTAGGAAAACTCAATCCAGCTTTGTTCCAGGACGTAATACTTCGGATAACATTATCGTAGTTCAGGAGGCGTTGCATACAATGCGGAAAATGAAGAGAAAAAAGGGTGTTGTGGCAATTAAAATTGATCTAGAAAAGGCATATGACAGAATCAGATGGCCTTTTTTACGAGAGGTCCTAGAGGAAATTGAGTTCCCTCCTTCCTGGGTCAATTTGATCATGAATATTGTTTCTTCTAATCAATTTTCCATTATATGGAACCGAGAAAGGCTACCGTTCTTTTCACCATCTAGAGGCATAAGACAAGGAGATCCCCTCTCTCCGTATCTATTTGTTCTATGTTTGGAGAAGCTTGGTCATTTGATTGATGAGGCAGTACAGCAAACTCGTTGGAAGCCTTTGCCGATTACTAATAAGGGTCCTTTCCTTTCTCATGTTTGTTTTGCAGATGATCTGGTCCTTTTTGGAGAGGCATCCACTGAACAACTTGATGTGATGATGGGTGTTTTACATTCGTTCTGTGAGGCTTCGGGTGAGAAGATTAGTTTGGCCAAGTCGAGGATCCTGGTCTCTTCAAATATTGAACATGGCAGAGCTTCGTATTTGAGCAACTACTGTGGCATTCCTTTGACAGTTGATTTTGGCAAATATCTTGGTGCGCCGATGATTCAGGGTAGAGTAACTAAAGCTACTTATAATGCACTTATTAGCAGGGCTCAATCCAGGATCTTATCTTGGGGTAATCAATTCCTTTCCATGGCTGGACGTATCACTTTAATTCAATCAGTATTAGGTGCGCTTCCATCTTATTTGATGCAGACAACTTATCTTCCTGATCATACTGTGAATGAACTTGAGAAGTTAACAAGACGTTTCATAGTGGGGGGGAAGATGTGGGTAATAGAAAATTTCATGCTGTTGCCTGGGAGTAATATTTGTTTGCCCAAAGAGCAAGGCGGTTTGGGAGTGAGAGACTTGAGGAAGGCTAATTTAGCTTTCTTGGCTAAATTAGGTTGGCAAATCATTACTGGCAAGGATTGTCTTTGGGTTGATATTATTAAACAGAAATATTTGCGTAAGGATGAATTCTTGTCTGTGTGTTGCAAATCCACTGTTTCATTTACGTGGAGGAGCATTATGAAGGGCAGAGATGTGTTGTTGAAAGGCTTGGGAATAAATATTAGTAATGGCCATGCTACACGTTTTTGGCTAGACAACTGGATGCCAGAAAGCCCTTTATTACGGTATGCTATGCGGCCTATATCTGAAGCTGAAGCTGATCTTTCCGTTGCATCTTATTGTGATGAGTTTGGAGGATGGCACTGGGATGCTTTATCTGAGGTTCTTCCTCCCGATATTGTGCTTAGAATTTCGGCTATTTGGATCAATACTAGTGACGAAAGGGAGGATTCATGGTGCTGGAAGTTGGAGGGTGATGGTTCTTTTTCAACTAGTTCAGCCTACAGGATTCAACTATCCCCTAATCCACCTTCTTCTTTACCTTGGCATAAGGTATGGTCACTCTCTTGTCCTAACAAAATTAAAGTGTTCTTATGGCGAGCTCTACATAGTTCTCTTCCTACAGCTTCTTTTCTGCATCGGAGACATGTTGCCTCTCATTCTACTTGCTTTCGTTGCTCGCATATGGATGAAACTTTGTTGCATGCTTTACGTGACTGTCCTGTTTCCAAAGGTGTCTGGTTAATGTTGAATCCTGCTTTAGCTAATGGGAATTTCTTTTCCCTTGATGAAAAGGATTGGCTTCTTCTTAACTGTTCTAGTCCTATTCGACTATTTGATATGGATTGGGGAAATATTTTTCTGTATGGTGTTTGGTTTATATGGTACTGGCGGAACTGCACCTTGCATGATGGTGATTTTGTGTGGCTTGTAAATTGTGATCAGCATATTTTTATCTAGAGCCAAGGAAGCTAGTGATGTTTTAAGATGTTTCAGCTTGAAATTGAAACATGAGTTGTTAATTTCATGGCAAAGGCCTGCTGCATCTTTTGTTAAGGTGAATGTGGATGGTAGTACTAAAGGGAATCCGGGCCTTTCTGCAGCAGGTGGTTTGATTCGGGATATGCAAGCAAACTGGATTTGTGGGTTCACCTACAGAGTTGGGATTTCTTCCAGTCTGGTGGCGGAATTATGGGCAATTTATCATGGTCTCTCTTTATGCTGGGAACGTGGATTTCGTAATGTTGAATTGGAATCAGATTCACTTCTTGCTGTGTCTAGAATCAAGGGTGTTGCTTCTAATTATAGTCCTCATCATCGTTTGTTGGATGCCATTAATGAATTGTTGAACCGTGACTGGACTTGCAGGATTAAACATATCTATAGAGAGGCAAATATGTGTGCAGACTGGTTAGCCACTCACCATGACGATTCGCAACCGGGACTTCATGTTCTTGACTCTCCACCTCCAGGAATTTTCTCAGTTCTCTCAACTGATGCCATGGGTTTAGTTTGGCCAAGAGCCATATGATGTAATTTGTTTTTTTTCCTTTATATAAAAAAAAATTTTGCTATATTTCTAATAGAAACTATCAATCTATAAATGAAAAAATTGGATTTGCTTGAAACATATTCTGTCATTATGTAAAGCTTGTTTATGTAATGTCTTTTGTTTTAAAACATACAGTATCTAAATGATTAATCTATTACTTATATCACAAACTAAAGTATATGCCAATTAAAATAAAAAAATCTAGTGTCAATTTATAATTCATCAAGAAAATAATTACATGTCATCCCAAATGTACTTGAACTAAGTAAATATTAATTCCACTTCTTTATATACTTAATGCAAAGTTCTACAACAACATTCATTAAAAAATTGGCTTCATCTTGAAAGAGGCAGATGATATGAGATCCAAACGTATTTGGTTTATGTCTTCCAATACTCTTTAGACTGATTTACCATTTCCGCGTGTTCGAAAGATGATATGAGATCCAATTAGTTGATTAATAGTCGATCACGTATTTGGTTTACAACTTCCAGTACTCCTTAGACTACTTTACCATTTCCGCGTGTTCGGCAATGACCCCGTCTTTCCAATAATCTTTATACCTGCAAAAATTTTACTACGAATGAATGATCAAAAGAAGTTATTTTCATTTCATAAAAACAGATAAAAGGGTTGTGTTAAGCGAGTGATTGACAATGGACTTGTTCCATACTTCCTACTACTCTTTACAGGAGCTTTGAACAAAATTCTCCATAGTTGGCAAATTTATTTAATTGCATCTCATACATAGTGCATATGAAAAATGAAAATCAAAACAGAAAATACAAAGTTACTAGAACCTTTTATATTGGCAGCTGTGGTTCAGAATTCTATCAAAAGAAAGGGAAAAATCTTAATCACTCTCTAATGGCATGCTTAGGAAAAAGTGTCTGAAATGATATATTCCAAACATAGATATATATATATAGCAAAAACAATCAACCGCCACCCTATAAAAAACCTTTTTTCGTATAACGAAAGTCAAATATGAAGCAAGTCCATTACCAGACAAAACGATTCAGCAGTAACAACATAGCTATTTCCAGACACCAAACTGCAACAATTCATAACTTGTTGTATTCTGCTAATTTTGATCATGTACGGGCCGCCTTTTTATGACATTGCCTATGAAATACCATTTTTCCAACCATGCCTACCTCTTTTTTTATGTCATATATCGATTTTTACTCTATCACGCTAATAATTTTATTGATGCAAGTATAAATAAGAGAGTCCAATTATTACATGAACTAATCCAAATTGTTGAATCAGGCACACTATTTCACATCTAGAAAAAGTACTAGTAAGATATATCAATTTATAAAAGGAAACATGCAATGATAAACTACAACATCTCCGCAAAACATCTTGACTCTTGAAGAAAGGGAACAGAATTGATAAGAACATTATTTCAAAAGCAATAACAGGGACAGGGATAACATACTAAACCCTATGTTTAAAACCCCTAATCTCAATAGCCAGAATAATGCAATTTAAAGGTCGTATCCCGATTGTTTTAATCAACTAATAAGAACAATGGCTAAATACTCAATTCAGGATATAACGTTTGGCCGAAAATTCAATTCAGGATACACCGTTACAACTTGTGTCAATTCAGGATATAATGTTATTATTTTGTTTCAGTTCAGGCAAAAAATAGACGGGGTTGTTTGTTTGAATATTACACGCTAGGAATTCGCGTTTAATAGTCCTACCTGGAATCTAAAGGCCACTTGCCATCTAAAAAATAATAAATAT
>AWWV01010946.1:0-55891 GCA_001974805.1 Corchorus capsularis
TTAATTTTGGAACTAATTTCTACAAAGAGAGTAATTAATAATTATTTCAAAGGAGAGATAAAAAACAATCTGATTTTTTTAGATGAAAAATGTGATTTTTTTTTCAATAAAAATATGAAAATTTAATAAGGTGTTTCTTTTTTCACAAAACTCTGTAAAATCCTTGTTAGCATAAACGTATTGTCCACGTCAGCATGTAGTCAGTCCACATCAGCATGTGTCAGTCGCGTGTTATACATGCACCGATCAAATTGCAATTTTGCCTGAATTGAAACAAAACGATAATGTTATATCCTAAATTGACACAAGTTGTAACGGTGTATCCTGAATTGAATTTTCGCCCAAACGTTATATCCTGAATTGAGTATTTAGCCTAAGAACAATATAAAACAGTTGAACAAAGAGCATCCTCTTAATTCAACAGCCACCCCAAAAGCATTTACGTACATCAATTTGACCATGAGAAGCCGCACGACCAACAGAGAAACGATCTAACCGGTAAGTGATCAAGCCAAAATAGACCCTATTTTTATGATCATTTTCCTATACTTTTTGCTATTTTTATGTGGAATTTAACCCTATTTTGTAAGTAATTGTGTTTTTAGGTCTTGAAGAGAACAAAAGTGGAAACTTTTTGTTTTTCACTATTTTTAGAGTTAAATTGATGACTTTTTGCACAAATAAGGACTTAGTAATTTGGAGTGAAGATTTGTAGATTCGAAGTTCGTGTTTGAAGATTTATTGAAGATATTTCGAAGATTTGAAGACCATTGAAGAATTATTTCAAGAAGCAAGAATTGAAGATTTGGAGCTTAATTGCAAAGGATTGAAGACAAGCTCAGAACAAGCCTAGAAGCTATGGAATTTTGGATATTTTATATGGGATAATACTCAGTCCATATAAGCCCATAATTGGAGTTAAAATCCCAATTGGTACTACACAAGTCCAAGGAAATATCCCAATCCCGTAATTTCTCGCAATTAGTCCTAGTTGGACTAGGATTCAGCGCAGTCTCGGTAAAAAGGCCATAACTTTCTGTTCAGATGTCCGTTTTAGGCCCGTGAGTTGCCGTTGGAAAGCTAATTCCGAGATCTAAAACTTCCCTTTGAAGTCCAAAGCCGAGTTCTATCATCTTCAAGTCGGAATATTCCGTCGAAATTTCTGCAGAAATTCAGAAAATTTCAGGATCCTATTTTGACTTGGATTGTACTCTAGGAAGACTTTTAATCCAACTTGGAGTCCAAGTTAGACCCTAAAACGTCCTAGAGTCCTATCCTAGGTAGAATAGGAGTCTTTAGGTTATTTTTCCACTATAAATAGCCACCTTATGTAACCCAATCACACACAATTCTCTATCATCTTTTCTTAGAAAATATTCTAGTTTTTCCTCTCTAGTTTTAGGCTAAGGGTGCCGCACCCTCTCTTTGCATAGGGAGGTGCGGCAACCCTAGGATATTCAAGAGGAGGATCTTGCCTTCAAGTTTTGTAAGTTTTTTTATGCCTCTCATGGGTTTTCCCAAATCCATGAGTAGCTAAACCCTTGATACTTCTTATCCTTTGGTGAATCTAATCAATTGATTATGGTGAGATTTGTGTGCTTATAATTTGATATTTGTTCTAGATTGATAGTTTGCTAAATCTCTGTTTCATTTTATGATCTTGATGATTATTGATTTAAAAGGCCTATAATGATATAATTTGATAGATCTATAGTTAAATCAAGCTTATGAGCTAAAACCTTAAGTTTGATTATAGTAACAATTGGAGTCAGTCTAAGAAACATCCAATGGGATTGGTAAAGCTTATGGTTGAAAAACTATGGGTTTGGTTATACTTGTTATGCATGTGTGAAAATTGTTCTTAATGCTTTGTTCTTAAGTAATCTTTAAGCCCTAAAAAGGTAATCGATTGCTGAAGGAATAAAAGGGATAAATTAAGTTGGAAAAGAGACCTTTTATCTAATATACATGTTAGGGTTTTCGTAGACCAGTGTTCATCGAGAATAAAATATTAAATTCATCTTTTAAATCAAGGATCCATAGTTAATTTGATTGATTTCTACCACTGGAGAAGAAGTATACCTTTTAATTATTGTCTGCTTTCTTAATTTGCTATAGTTTTAGATTTAATTTATTTTGCTTAGTTTTCAGTTTAATTGCTTTCTTTTTAATTAATCTGTTTAATCCCCTGTTTTCTGTTTTAAAAGTAATCTCTAGAAAAGATTTACTCTTGGGATAAAGTTTACTACCCTTCTCTGTGGGATTCAACCCCTACTTGCCCTATCTACTTTAGTTAGGTTTTGTGGGGATTATTTTATGGTCATTGACGACACGATCATAATTTTGGCGCCGTTGCCAGGGAGGGGAAGTAAGAATAGATCCAAGAATTAATCTGCTCGAAAAAAAAAATTTCTTTTTGTGTTTTTCTAAAACAAAAAAAAATTAGGGTTTGCGTTATAAAAAAATTGCGAAAAAAAAAATTTTCCTTTCTTTTCTGTGTTTATTTTTTATTTTTGTTTAAGAACTTTTACTTCTAATTTTTCTTTGAGTTTTTGTTTTTTAGAAAAAGATCCAATGGAGCAATCATGTACGTTAAGGGAGTTGAATTTCAATTGTGAAGTGTCGTCCCTCTGTATTGATTATCCAGATTTGGATAAGTCATACAAACTGAATTCTGGAGTACTCTGCATGTTGCCAATTTTTCAAGGAAAATCTCACGAGAATCCTCATGAGCACCTACAAAGTTTCTTCATCAAATTTGCTGCACATACTGGGATACCTCAAGAGCAAGCAAGGCTTAGAACGTTTCCTTTAACATTGGAAGGAAAAGCAAAGAGCTGGTTCTTAAGTCTGCCATCGAAATCCATAAATTCTTGGAAGGGGATGGAGATAGTATTTTTGAACAAATACTTTCCAGAAGCAAAGCGTGCAGATGTCAGAAAGAAAATCACTACTTGTCAACAACTACGTGATGAGAAGTGGCACCAATATTGGGAGAGGTACAACGAGATCTGTGCAAGCTACCCCTACCACATCTTGAATGAAGCACTTCTGATCCAGAATTTCTATGATGGATTACTCTATGACGATCGCCTGTATATTGATTCTGCAAGTGGAGGGAGTTTTACACTCAAAACCCCCGAGGAAGCAAGAAAACTGCTCAATACCATGGCTGAGAACATTCACCAATTCAGCACAACCAATGAAGTCGACACAACAAAGGAGTCAGAAATATCAGAAATCCGCAAGGAGTTATTCTCATTAGCAAAGATGTTTACCGACTTCATAAATACTCAGTCACGAGTTTCTACCCAAATTCCCTCATATGTGCCGTAAAAACATATGAATGAGAACATACTTGGATGCGGGATCAATGCAATTGAAGAAACTCAACAGTGGAGTACACGAGAGATGGAGTCACCTGCTGATCCGTCTCCTCTTTCCATATCACCGCCATCTGCACTTGTTCCTACGATGCCACCACTAGTTGCTGTACCCAATGTGCAAGTTCCAAGCAACGAGGAGATTTCAGTCATAAGCAAGGAGAATCAACTTTACCAAAGATCGATTAGTAGTATGAAGGAGCGACATCACAAAGCAACATTCGATTTCCTCGCTAAACTCTCAGCTTCCTTCGAAGGAAAATCAAGATTCGAAGGAATGAAAAAGATGGAGACCATTTACGGTCCACCACCGTTTCCTCAAAGGTTTGCGCCACAAAAGAAGACATCCATTGAAGAAAGCCAATCTGATTCACTTCAAAAGAGGGAGGAAAATATTCCTTTAATTGCTGCGATTCAAGAAATTCCCAAGGAATAATGGAAACCAGTTGATTTGGTAGAGACTACACAAAGGCATCAAGAGCCTATCGTGAAGGAATTTCAAGGAGCGTCAAGCGAAACAAATATTGATTTGGAACTATATGAACTTGATTTGCAAGACTCCTTTCAACTTTTCTTCAACGATGACGATGATGAGCCATGCAAAGTCCTTGTCCCTGCTTTACCAACGGAAGTTCCCAAGATTGTGCGAGACGAACCAGATGCACCAAAAGAAGATATCAAGATGGACGTCCCTTCACCTTCTCCTACAAGCCTTGCCAAGCCAGAAGATGAGCCACCAGAAGATGAGCCACAAGAAGATGAGCAACTTGGATTTCCAAAGTTGAAAGAATTAAGTGTGCTGAATTTTGTTGATAACCAACCCTTGAACCATGAAGATCAAGACTTCTTGGGAATCAGCAAGCTTCTCAAGTCTTACTACTTCGAGGAGATCAACATGGATCAATTCTTTCTGGAGGACAAGAAGATTTGCCAACACGAGGACACTTTCCCAAGGCAAGATAAGAACAATGTTAATCAAGAATGCCGACAGCATCCGTTGCATCAACCTCTTACGGCAACAAAGATGGCATTGTCATTCCTAGCTATTCATGGAGTCGCCCTCAACAAAATTGGTGATTTCTTTCCTTATCTCTTCCTTTCACTTTCCTATTTTTGTGCTCATATTCTTCCTATCTCATCATATCTACTTTATGCTTTGAAGTGGTATGATCCACCCTAACGAAGGGGGAAGGTCTAGCCAAAGACATTAAAGAAAGGCGCTGCTTGGGAGGCAACCCAAGAAGTTACTAACATTGTAATTCTCTTTTTAGTTTTTGTTTTTGTTTTTCTTATTAGGATTTCAAATTAAGGGAACAAGGCGAACAAATGAAGCTTAAAAGAGAGGAGCAAAAGATGGAAGTTAACACACCAAAGGAGTAGCCAAAGGCCAAGCCGTCATAGGAGAAAATAACTTGACCGGCCAAAATAGCTAGGAGCCCACCTAGCTAACTTGACTGGCCATGACCGGCTATGCCTGCGCTGCGCAAGCATGTTAGGTCGGTCATGGCCTGGCTACCCGCCCACCATACCCGGCTATGGCCCGGCTATCCGAGCATCAGGCCTGGCTGGGACCGGCCATCCGCGTGCCATGCCCAGCCACAACCGTGCCACCACCAGCCAATCACCGTGCAACCACCGGCCATCACCATGCCACCACCGGTCACCTACGCATCAACCCGTGCCACATACCCCGATTCCAAAATAGAGAAGTTTTCTTTAACTCTATCTTTTACTTTTTCTTTGCATTGCTTTGTTTTAAAATGATTATTGCTTTGATTGATTGCCTATTCCTTGATTTGAACTAGTTGTTTGAATTTCTTTTCTATGTTTTCTATGCTTTGGATCTGAAATATGACTCATATGCTATGAACGCTATGATTGATGCCTTGAATTGCTTGATTTGCTTGATTGGATGCACACTATTTTTGTGAGTCAAGTCTTTTATTAGCACATTCATTTATTTTTAAAACCACACTTATCACACATATGCTTAAATTCACACATTGAGGACAATGTGTCTTTTAAGTGTGGGGGAGAGAGTCTAATAGAATGTCTCTATGCATAGAAATCCATGATTGAAAGTCTACATGCATAGAAATCCATGAAAAATTTTTGAAATTTTTGAAAATTTTGAATTTTTCATATAAATATTAAGTGATTAAATTGATTATGATTGATGAATGTTTAAAATTTTTAAGAATGTTTGATTCATTGATTGATTTATAGCATGATATCTTATTTCTTAGAATTAGGTATAATTAGAGTCTGTGATAAAAGTTTATTGTTTATTGCTTCTATGATTGACTATTTCTAGAACTTATGTTTAATTTTTATTGAAATTACACTTATGAAAATATGTTATGGATATGTCAAGAATAAGACCCTATTTTTATGATCATTTTCCTATGCTTTCTGCTATTTTATGTGGAATTTAACCCTATTTTGTAAGTATTTGTGTTTTAGGTCTTTAAGAGAACAAAAGGGGAAACTTGTTGTTTTTCACTATTTTTGGAGTTAAATTGATGACTTTTTGCACAAATAAGGACTTAGTAATTAGGAGTGAAGATTTGTAGATTCGAAGTTCGTGTTTGAAGATTTATTGAAGATATTTCGAAGATTTGAAGACCATTGAAGAATTATTTCAAGAAGCAAGAATTGAAGATTTGGAGCTTAATTGCAAAGGATTGAAGACAAGCTCAGACCAAGCCTCGAAGCTATGGAATTTTGGATATTTTATATGGGATAATACTCAGCCCATATAAGCTCATAATTGGAGTTAAAATCTCAATTCGTGCTACATAAGTCCAAGGAAATATCCAAATCCCGTAATTTCCCACAATTAGTCCTAGTTGGACTAGGACTCAGCGCAGTCTCGGTAAAAAGGCCATAACTTTCTGTTCAGATGTCCGTTTTAGACCCGTGAGTTGCTGTTGGAAAGCTAATTCCGATATCTACAACTTCCATTTGAAGTCCAAAGCCGAGTTCTATCATCTTCAAGTCGGAATATTCCGTCGAAGTTTCTGCAGAAATTCAGAAAATTCCAGGATCCTATTTTGACTTGGATTCTACTCTAGGAAGACTTTTAATCCAACTTGGAGTCCAAGTTAGACCCTAAAACGTCCTAGAGTCCTATCCTAGGTAGAATATGAGTCTTTAGGTTATTTTTCCACTATAAATATCCATCTTATGTAACCCAATCACACACAATTCTCTATCATCTTTTCTTAGAAAATATTCTAGTTTTTCTTCTCTAGTTTTAGGCTAAGGGTGCCGCACCCTCTCTTTGCATAGGGAGGTGCGGCAACCCTAGCATATTCAAGAGGAGGATCTTGCCTTCAAGTTTTTTAAGTTTTCTTATGCCTCTCATGGGTTTTCCCAAATCCATGAGTAGCTAAACCCTTGATACTTCTTATCCTTTGATGAATCTAATCAATTGATTATGGTGAGATTTGTGTGGTTATAATTTGATATTTGTTCTAGATTGATAGTTTGCTAAATCTCTATTTTGTTTTATGATCTTGATTATTATTGATTTAAAAGGCCTATAATGATATAATTTGATAGATCTATAGTTAAATCAAGCTTATAAGCTAAAACCTCAAGTTTGATTATAGTAATAAATTGGAGTTAGTCTAAGAAACATCCAATGGGATTGGTAAAGCTTATGGTTGAAAAACTATGGGTTTGGTTATACTTGTTATGCATGTGTGAAAATTGTTCTTAATGCTTTGTTCTTAAGTAATCTTTAAGCCCTAAAAAGGTAATCGATTGCTGAAGGAATAAAAGGGATAAATTAAGCTGGAAAAGAGACCTTTTATCTAATATACATGTTAGGGTTTCCCTAGACCAGTTGTCATCGAGAATAAAATATTAAATTCATCTTTTAAATCAAGGATCCATAGTTAATTGATTGATTTCTACCACTGGAGAAGAAGTATACCTTTTAATTATTGTCTGCTTTCTTAATTTGCTGTAGTTTTAGATTTAATTTATTTTGCTTAGTTTCTAGTTTAATTGCTTTCTTTTTAATTAATCTGTTTAATCCCCTGTTTTCTGTTTTAAAAGTAATCTCTAGAAAAGATTTACTCTTGGGATAAAGTTTACTACCCTTCTCTGTGAGATTCGACCCCTACTTGCCCTATCTACTTTAGTTAGGTTTTGTTGGGATTATTTTATGGTCATTGACGACACGATCAGTAAGTATAGGCTTCTTTCTTCTTGTTCTCTTCAAACATCAGAGTTCTAAAGTTGAAAAGTTTATTAAAGGCAAAACCAAAAATGTTTCTAGAGAACACCATGACACAAAACGATTGGGAAAAAAAGAGACTAATTTAATTAAACAATACTTGTCAGCCCAATCAATTCAAAAGAAGAAACGAATCAACAGGGCATGACATAAAAAACAGGGGAAAAAATTAGTGGGAAACTGAATCCGGTAAAACCTATGTAAAAGGAAAATGATAACATGCCTAGTATTTTGATAAATCAGATGCAAGTAACCCCCCCCCCCCCCCTCCCCCCCAACCCAAATTTTACCTAGTATACTCAAGAACGAAGTCCTATTCATAGTGAAATTTCATCAATTTAGCATATAATAGAAAAGATTTTCATGAATGATTATTGAAACTCTTAAAGAACTCAACTTTTCCAATACTTGCAGTGGCGACGAATAGCAAACTGCACAAAAGATGATTGCAGTTAACCTAGAATTGTACCAAAAGGAAACAGTAGAATGAAACTCAAAGGAGAAAAAAAAAAGAACAGGAGAAAACATCAAATCCAATTAAAAAATGTAGTTGACATACTTTGTAAAAACATTGATTTTAATTGTTAATTTTTTATCAGCTCAATAGAGAACTTGTAAAAAAAGTAAAAAAAAACGAAGGAAAAAATTTGTCTAAGCAATTACAACTCAGTACCAAAATTTGATACACAATTAAAACCAATCATTATTCAATGCTCATAAACAATTAAACTCATTACCGAACTTATGTTTTTATTAGCTCAATCAAGAACCTGTCAAGGCAAATCAAGGCAAGGAATAAAAAGTAACAAACACAACATATATGAAGCAGAACTACATACATATAATACTTATAGACCCTCTATTTGCAAACAATAACAAAGAATTACTACTACCATTGACAGAAGATTTGTTCAAAATTCTTTTCTCATAGTGTACTGTCCTGCAATAGAAATTCCATATTTAAATTAACAGTTAAAAAGTGGATCGGCCCGCGCTGGCGCATCGGGCGTTCAGAAATCTACTTCTTTGAACAATTTTCTATTCGAATTAAATTGTTTGATGCGTAGGAAATTTTGAAAGTACTATGATTTTAAATGTGTTGCATCTTTAAAAGGCTATACTATTAACATTGAGCATATGCCCTAAAGTTAGCAATAAATAGTAAATATTAGTTTGTACATGGACAGGTGCAATAGCTTCAATTTTGTTTCCTCCTTTAAAGTGTGTAGCACTTAAACAAAAACTAAGTTTACTCTCTTCTTCATATGGACATGAAAGGCCTGAAGAGAGGTTATAATTCTAGATAATTAAGGGGGATAGGATTTATTATAAAATTTATGTGAAAGGAAAGGATAATTACAAAAAAGGGCTCAGGGGCAAGAACTGGCTAAAAACTAATCTAGGGTCTTCTTAATAATTTGGCAAGTGAGAAAAGACCAAAAAGGACAAAAAAAGTTCAAATGGAGCCTCCACATCGATCCTCAAAAGGGGCCTTTGGTAAATTTCCTGGGTCTTTCAAATAACATTTAGTATATATGCTTCTTCAAAATGAGGTATAGAAATTTTGTTACAATATTGGACATTTTCCTAACTGGTAAACCATTATGAGTCAATTATGCACCTCCAGTGGTAATTGAAACTTCACCTCACCTTTATAGGAGTCTTGCTTCAAATGGACAATTTCCTACAAAATAAATTGGTAACGAATTATCTTAAACATTGCAATACGGTAATCTAGATGGTGATGAGATCCACTACTTGTGGCATTTCCACCAAATTTGCCATAGTCAATCGCAAAAGAAGAACAAACCCAAGCAAATGCCTGGAGAGTACAAAACAAAATCATAATAAAATTAGAAAAATAAACTTAAGGATGGAACATCATCATAATTAAGAAGAAATCAATCGGAGAAATGAAATCCACTAAACAAATAAAAAAGTAATAAAAGAAAAATTATAACTTACGTCCAAACAAAATGTTTGATGCGCCAAGGGCTTATCATGGTCTTGAAGAGCACAATGGAGCTAATGGAGATCATTCCTCGGATAAACTTGAAGATGTCTCGGATATTCAAGAAGCTGCTATGGTTGATCCCGGTTTGAAAGGAAGCATGGAGGAGCATGGAAAGGATGCCATCGCACAAGACCGGCCATTGCATGGAGGGATCGCACATGACCGGCCATGGCATGGGCCAATCGCACAAGACCGGGCACAACCGGTCATTTGATCCTTTAGCCATTCCGCAAGGTCCTATGACAAGGGCTCGGGCTAAAAGGTTCAAGGAAGCTTTATTGGGCTTGGTACGAACTCATCTTGAAGGTTTGAAGTCAATTGAAGATCAATTGGAGAGCATTGAAGACATCAAGCTAAGGAATATTCCCAACAATTCCAAGCTATGCACTTTACTTGAAATCGTTGAGCATTAGGGCTTACATTGTGTAATTCGACCAATTGGGCCTTTATTCTATCTTAGATTAGTTATTTATTTAGTCTAGAAGACATTGGGTTGGGCCTTGTTTGACTAAGTCCAATGCTTGCTTAATTAAGTTATGTATTTACTTTTCCTAGTAGGACAAGGAGTAGGCAATTTCCTTGATCCTTCCTTTATGTAATGTTTTCCTTTTAGCTTTAGGAGAAGGGTTATGCGTCCCCTACTACTATATAAAGGGACCATCCCCCTCTTGTAAACATAAGTTAAGTTTTCAATAAAGATTTGAGGTTTATTCACCCAATTGATTATCTTAGCTTCATTGTTCTAGTTTGAGCAAACTTAGGGTTCTTCAATCTTGTAGAGTCCTAGCAAACAATTAGGTTGTGATTGCTTAATTGTTTGTGAATCTTGTGATCTTAGGTGTTCAATTGCAGGTCTAATTGAAGACTTAGGGCCGACGAACGAAGAGAGCTTGCTTTGTGAAGGTTGTCGACATACTTGTCTAGAAGTTGAAGAAGTTCAAGGATAGATTCTTGGCGGGTCTCAAGGATAGATTTGAATCTAATACAACTAGATTCGTATCAATGTTTCATTGTGCCAACAAAAGATGCTAAAGAGAGTTTCCTTAAGAGACTAATTAGCTCTATAATAACACTATCTTCTCCACCTTTAACTAATTACATGACTAATCTAGTAGGGTGTGCATCCCACAACTTCATCTTCTTCGATTGTATCATTCCTAAAACAATCCGAGACTCAATAAACAACTCCATCATGTGTGTATATGTTGAATATTGCCCAAATCTATTGTAAGCAGCCAGTAACTCATTAAAAAGTTTTAGATCCTAAGTTCAGAAACTTACTTATCATGCTACATAAGTTTGATGATATGGAGTTAACAATAGTTAGATTAAAAAATAAAAAAGAAACCAAACCCATAAAGTCTGGCAAAAAAAAAATCTTAACCCATAAATTTAACAACTAAAATCTCATCATACGAATATTTAAAATTAAGCCTAATCTTCTTTGTATTTAGCAGTCGTGTGTTCAAATTAAGTAAACCAACAGCCATCAAATTGACGAAATTAAGTAATTGACAACGAAATATACTACACAAATATTTAGCCTGGAAAATTGAAGATTTTACCCATTAAGATATAGCGAAACTGAGAAAGAAAATTCTGATTACCCATCGATTTATTTAGCCTGCAGATTCTGACCAAAAAGATTTACCATAAAACTAAGACAAATTACATCTAAAAAAATAGATTAATCTTAAAAAAAAACCTGAAATAAATTGCACATTCCACACACCCAAAAGAAAAAGAAACAAATTGTATATTTCACCTAAAAAAGAAACAAATTGCAAAATATGAAAAGATAAAATTGCAAACCCATCTAAGAGGTGGGTTGCTTAGCAGTAGCATCCAACGGAGGAGGGAAATTCTCAATGGCACTACAACAATTGTAGTATAGTATATATATAAACAAAAAGGTAAAGAAAATGATGAAGTAGATCAAAGCAAATGAACTAAACGAGCAAAGTGACTTTCAACAAAATTAACTATTGTCTTCCCATTTCCCACTGAAAATACCTGAATTTTATTTTCCACCTCTGTCTCCTCCTTTCTTCAGATTCCTTTAAGGGGCCGTTTGGTTACCCATCATGATATATTCCCAAATGGCATGACATTACTGACAGTAATGGGATTACCAGGAATGTACACCAAAATGTGTTTGGTTGACCCTCCCTAGTAATGTGATGGTAATGTCATTAACCTGTTTGGTTACCAGGAATGTTTTGGACCTAAATTCCAGAGATTACAAAAATACCCTCTTTACTTAACAAAAATTCACAAGTGTAAAAAATGATTGCCTTTTTCTTGCAATATTTCACAAGTATAAGGCAAAATTGATTGCCTTTTTCCCCTGCAATATTTCACATTTATATGAACATGAAATATTTCCCAACATAAAAATATAAACATTGATCAAATGAAACCATATGAACCTAATAATTCAATAAAATTAAGTCTGGAAATTGTTATCAAATGGCATACATATATCAATATTGTCAAATGGCAGCCATTAAACATGTACAAAAAGGCAATGTTTGAAATTGATACGGGGCCTTAAACATAACTGCCTAACAATGTTTGTTAGCAAATTCAAAAAGACATTATATGCACAAATAATATTGATGTCAGCCCTCAACTATCAACATGCAGACCCCCCCTTCGGCCTAGCAACCTACATATCCTTACCAAGATCCTTGGCCAGCTCATCAAAATCAAAGGTTGGCTTGTATGGATTGGCATCACATAATTGCTTCACAACATAGTCCCTTCTTAAAATCTTAGGCAAGCCAAAGAAAGTGTCTACCTTGTGTGCATCCTTGAGAATATGCTCACCAACATCTATCACTTGTTCATTGCTGAAACCCCCCATCTCCATAATCTCCTCAAAGATAGCCATCCTTCTATCACCCCCAGTAGCCTCCTTTTCAAAGTAGTTTGAAATTCCTTTGAATTGCTCATTAGTCTCTCTGAATGCACCAACATAGTCATTGATGCTTGCAACTAGGTCAGATAAACCATCATCACTTCTTGACCTTTTCTTATTGGAATTGACGGTTCTCTTGCTTGGGCAAGTGTTGAAGGTCTGGCATCCACTTGCATCAGGTTTGTCCACCTCAACATCCCCTTTCTCTCCAACAACATCTTCTAAATCAACATCAACTGGCAAGTTGTCACCTTCAGCATCCTCATACTGTTCATCATCATCCTCTTCATCATCAAGGTTTTCACAAGCATCAGCAGGGGTTTCAGCTCCAGCACCCGTTGCTTTATCCTTGCCATAAATGATGGCCAGTGTTTCCAAGTGAGGAAAAGGCTTGTTCCTCAAACCTTGAGCATGTTTGTGACTCTGCAAAATAAGAACACGCATTGTTAGAAAGAAATTAAGTGAACTATATGAAATAAAACATTAATCAAAACAGAGAAATCAAAACTTAACTTTGCACCAGCCATCATAAATATCTTTATTTACTGTCACACACATATCCTTTGCATCCCACCCAAAACCACTTCCAATACTCAGCATCTCTTGAATAGCATGGTACTGCTTTTTCAACAGCTTAGTCCTTGATTCAATGTGAGGGATAGCTTTGATATTTGTACCTGGCAACTTCTCCTCAAGCATCTTCTCAAGTTGCAAAAGGTAACCATTCTTGAAACCATTCTCAGCTTTCCAAGTTCCTTCAGTGAACAACTCAAGTAGGCAATCTACCAGAACAACATCTTGCTTTTGTGTCCACTGATGCTTAGTAACTCCAGTTGCCCCTCGTCTGGTCCTTCTCCTTGGTTGAGTAGCTTCAGCTGGCTCTCCATCAACTGCATTCACCGCAGCAGCCTTGCTATTGTCATTTTCCCTTGCTACAGGTGCATCTGTTTGCCCTTTTCCCTTGGTACTTCTTCTCACCTTCTTTGCTTTTGGATCCATTTCCTGTTATTTCACAATAAAACACACATATTAGTAGAGTATCATGTTTGATATCACTGAAATAAAAAATAAATAACATTCTGAAAAATATACAACATTCATGATACAAACATGATTTATTTCACAAACATAACAATACAGTGTCTGAATTACATAAGCAATAATACAATAATACAATACATATATAATTGCTTGACTTTAATTGTTTGTCTTAAATTATTTGTCTCAAATCAAGTAATAATACAGTAAACAAGCAGAATTCAATTATTTCTCCCAGCTTGCCAGGTTGTGAACATTTCATTTGCCAAGTTCTCCCTCCATGCAGTCCAAGCAGGACTAGTTTCACAATGCTGGATCATATCCACTTCTTCATCAACAGCTTGCACACGATCAGAAGCTAAAGTCTCACTCTCAATAGGATCAATTGTCATCTCTGATCTTATGTAATTATGCAATAAGCAACAAGCAGAGATAATTCTACATTGAGTCTTAACAAGATAAAAAGACTTATCTCTTAAAATGGCCCATCTGGCCTTTAAGATGCCAAAACATCTCTCAATACAATTTCTTGCCTGAGAGTGTTTCATATTGAAAAATTCTCGGGCTGTTGCAGGTTGATAACCTTGCCTCCATTCATTTAAGTGGTACCTTTGCCCTCTATAAGGTGCCAAAAAGCCATCACCATTTGTGTAGCCAGCATCACACAAATAATAATTTCCTAAAAATACATCCATACATAACAAGGAATTAACCCAAATCCAATAAAAAATCCTACTGAATTGATGACTCAACTGGTTTAGCAATTACCTTGGGGGACTTTCAGGCTATTTTTCCTACTAATTGCATCTCTTAAAACTCTACCATCAGCTGCTGAACCTTCCCACCCTGGTAACACATATATGAACTACATTTCTGGTGTGCAGACACCTAAAACATTGGCGGCAACTTGACCTTTTCTATTTCTGTACCTAGGCCTATCAATATTGTCAACTTGCACATTTATAAAAGTGCCATCCAGTGCACCTAAACAACCCTTGAACCATTTCCATCTTGCATCAATGCAGTTCTCTGGTATTGGTTCAGGTTTCTTAAGAAGAATGGTGTGGAGTCGCAAAACAGAGTTAAGGACGGCATGAAATTGTCTACTAATTGTCTCTCCTGACCTTGCAACACGACATTGTACAACCCTATTCTTAATGTTGTGAGCCAGAATATGCAAGAAACTTATCACCATATTTTCAATAGAGTTATTCTTAGTACCCTTCAACTTCCCAACAGTTGTCAACAACTGACAAAGCTTAGCTAATGCATTCCTATCCATTCGAACATTGTGAACACAAACTCGATCATTGTCAAAAACCATCCTCTGCATGCTCAGAGTCCTAAAATTATGCCTATTCAGAAATTGCCCAGCATAAGATATGTTTCTCCTATGACCCCTCCTTCTCCTAGCAAGTATAGCAAGTGCAATAAACATAAGCATTGCAAACATGGAGTCCATCATCCTCATGTGCAACATGCACAGAGTAACCAATTTCATCTTCTATCTTATAGTTAAACGAGCCATACCTAACAAATCCCATCAAACAAATCAACCACACAGCCTAACATCCAAGCAAAAGAAGCAAAATTATTTCAGAAATGAATAATTTATAAAAACCTGTTCTGGTGGAACAACAAATGTCCAAAATCAGTTCTAAAAACAACTAATTTCTAAACAACAAAGTGTCAAAATTGTTGAATCTAACAGAAAACACAAAAGCCCCAATTTAATTTCATAAACCCTAGCCTAAAACCCAATTTCAGTTTCAAAATCTAACCCTAAATCCCAATTACAAGTAAGAAACAACAAATCACCCAATAATACAAGAAAACACACTAGCAATCAACTGTCAATAAGCTCATCTAAACCGAAACTCAACAATGACACACAAGAAGAAGAAGTCAAAAAGCATTCAACTTTACAAGAAGATAAAGCAAAGCAAAATACCAGTCACAGCGGCGCCGGCAAGCAAGATAGTCGACCCAACGGAAGTAAGAAGAAGAGCAAACAAACTCAGAAGCAGAGAGAGAGTTGAGAGAGTAACCGAGAGCAGCGGCTAGGTTTTGAGTAGTAGAAAAAAGAAGAAAAAACGAAAGTGAAAGAAAGAGAAAGAAAAAATCTGTTTTTGTTTATTTTAGAATCGGTATAAGTTGTAAATAATTTGATAAGTCAGGGCATGTTAGTCCAAAATGGAAAATAAGTGAGGGCAAATGTGGATAGTTTTTTTAATCCATTCAGTAATGTCACAATACCTAAGGGGACCTTGGGTTTGCCATTCCCGGTAATGTGACCATTTTGCTGACGTGGCATGGGAAAGCCATTACCTAGTAATGACATTTTCTGGTTAACCAAACACGGGAAAAAAACATTACCGATGCCACATTACCGGGTTAATGTGACATAAAGGGTAACCAAACGGCCCCTAAAGATGCCAACCACATAGAACCATTCAAAAATCTAACGTTATTTCAAGTTGGGGACACAACTTCTACCTGTTTCAGAGAAAGGCAAGATTCAATAAACATATTTGAGAATTCAAACAAAAAAGAATACTAGCTTTAAGGCAACAAAGTATTGTCTTCCTAGAATTAAGCCATTTGTATAAATCAAATAATTAAGTAGTGGTTCTAAAAGCAAAATAAAAAATTGTTTTATTTTTTTTAACTATTGTCACTTTATATTACTGCAATTAAGGGTGTTTAGCTACCAAGCATTTATTATAAATCTTACGAATACCTTTTCTATTCTAAGAGAACACTTACTAATAAAATCCTCAATTCCACTAACCAGTTCATCCAAAGGTAATTCAGCCAGTAAACTACTTGACTCAGTATCAGACATCGCTGCACCAAAAGTTCAGTTAAATAAAGGCAATGGTAAAAAATTCAAATAACAAAAAATTGTTGGGAGAGCTTTACCTCCATAGTGGGTCAACCCGGCTCGAACAAGGTTAACTTATAAATATACCAAAAAATAAGTTATAGATGAAATTAGAGATTTGGCAATCCTATTTGATTTTTATATATGAAATTAGAGATTTGACAATCCAATTTGATTTATGTACGTTTCAATTTGTAAATGGGGAAGCCAATGGTATTAGCACATTCTCTAGCTAATTAAGATTGAGCTAGATAATTGTGTGGTGCGGGACTATTCCTCCCGGCGTTTGTAATCTCTAATTATTGATTAATGAAAGTCATTGTTCTCAAAATATTTTTATAACTATTTTATCTTTATCATTTTTTTAGGGAATTATCTTTACCATTTTAATTTTAAAAGATGAGTTATTATTTGATACATTGTTGTTGTTGGTAGAGTTTTTGAAAAGAAGGAGAAGGAAAAAAAGAAAAAATAAATTTATTTCGAAAATTCAATTATAAACTAAATACTAAAAAAATCCCTTATGTTTTTCTTTTGGGACAAAAAAATTCTTTATATTTTTCTTTTGGGTAAATTAGTCCCTTGTTGACGTTGAAAAGTCACGTGGATGCCACGTAGACTTCTCGTTGACGTGGAAAAGTCACGACAGCAAATCTGACGGCCGTTAGTCACGTGACTAACAGACCGTCCAAAAAGGACTAACGTGGCTCATTTTTTAAACTTAAGGGATTAATTTGTCCCGAAAAAAACATAAGAGATTATTTTGTCCCAAAAACAAAACATAAGGGATTTTTTTGGGTATTTAGCCCATTAAAATGACTTATGGAAGTCCAAATTATTTCTAACCCAAAAGAAAAACGAAAAATCATAAGGTCCATTTATTTTTAATATATAAATAATAATAAAATTAACAAAATTAAAAATTATTTATAGTTCTTAGAAATATATTAGACAAATAAGGATATAATAGACGTTTCAAAAGTTAAATAAGGATATAATAGACGTTTTAAAAGTTTTACAAAACTCTTACTTTTATATGTACTAGTCATTATCTCCACGTGCGTTGCACGTGATCCAATATGTTTAAATTAAATGAAAATTAAAATCTTAAGCAACCTACTAATTTCTAAAGAATTCTATTAGAATTTGCAAAATTTGGCCCGAGTGCCGGTACTCGAAACCAAACTTGATCCGACCTTGTTTGACTAAAAAAATCGCTCAATCTCAGAACCAAAATGACCCGAATCCTCAATGATCTGAACCTGAAACGACCCAGACCCAAAATTACCCGAACCCGATCAACTCCGAGAGATTAACCTGAATTGGAATTAATTATATTTAAATGATCCGAATCCGAAAAGAACCGAACCCAAAAATCCAAATCTCAAACCTGAAATCATTTGAACCATATGAACTGACACTTAAAAATACTCAAACCAGAATTGACCCAAACCCAAAGGACACGACATTTGAGCGATCTGAACCCAGCCCAACCTAAAATCGAAAATTAACAGAACTCGTATGACCCGAAATTTCCTTAATCCGAAACTGACCTAACCCAAATACCCGACTCGTCCATTTGTATATACATAAAGTTTTACTACCATAGGAACAAAATAAATAATTTCACATAAAGAAAAATATTAACAAAGTAAAATAACAAATTTAAATAAAACTAAATACATTAAAAAATTGATAGTAGAGTTTATAATTTTTTTAAATAAACGAAAAATTGAAAAAAGAAAAAAATAGTAGAGAAAAATAGTTAACAGATTAGTAGAGTAGAATTTCTCCAAAAGATAAATACATTAAAAAGAAGTCCAAAATAAGCTCTAGACCAAGGACGAAAAATAAGCTTAAGGAAGTCCAAATTATTTCCAACCCAAAAAGAAAAACGAAAAATTATGAGGCCCATTTATTTTTAATATATAAATAATAAAATTAACAAAATTAAAAATTAGTTGTATAATGGTAATTTTTAGAAATATGTTAGACAAATAAAGATATAATAGGTATTTCAAAAGTTAAATAAGGGTACAATTATATAGTATAGATAGATTATAGTATATATACTAAAATTAATGCCCTCGCTTCACTTCGGATGATAGATTTATTGTATAGTTTGTTATGTTTGGTGAAGAAACAAAGTGGAATGGAACTTGGAGTGCTATATAAGGGCTCATCAAAGTTTAAGGGTATCTTATGATACCAACTCCCCATAGGGGCTTCAAGAATTTCTTAATAGATTTATTTTTTATAGGCTCAAACTTTTACTGCCCATATATCAATTACCTTATCAAAAGGATTAAACATTATCTTTTCACGTGTATCTTGGAGTAATTTGCTTTGAAATAGCCAAGCAATAGTATAATCACGCCTCAAAACCATTGTTTGCATACCTAAACAATTGTAGAATCAAATAGTCACCCCTTTTGCCTTGCTCCCTTTTACGAGTAAATGTTTATGCAGATATATGTTTTGTTAGCTGGACCACTCTTTTGTCTTGCATTCATAGCAGAGGTTTGAAAATATCACAGATTATAGTTTCGATTACTCAAAGCTTAACAACGTACCATTCATGTGTAAAGAATATTGAAGAACAGAAGAATTGAGGAAGAATAACCTGAGTTTTGTATTTGGTATTCAAGTGTTTAAATACAAGTGTAATTGATAGGTGTACAAGTATAAGATAAGGTTGAGTTTGAATTACAAGGTATTTGAATAAGTGAAGATATGGTTAGTTATGGTTTATCTCATCTAGAACTCTCGAAGATTTGAAATCATTGTTCCCTCCAATACTCCCCCGCAAGATGGTGGATCCACTGGAGACGCCAATCTTGGATAGTAATTGATGAAATCTGTCCCTAGGAAGCGCTTTGGTGAGTGCATCTGCCAATTGATCAACAGTGGAGATGTGCTTGACATGAAGAGCTCCTTGTTGCACCTTTTCTCGAACAAAGAAGTAATCAAGTGCCAAGTGCTTCATGCGAGTGTGAAAGACAGGATTTGCACAGGCATAGGTAGCACTTAAATTGTCACAGAGAACTAGTGGAGTTGTAGAAATAGGAGCATGAAGTTCTTGAAGAATTGATTGTATCCAAATCAGTTCAGAAACACAAGTAGCAATGGCTCTATATTCTGCTTCTGTTGAAGAGCAAGCTACTGATTTTTGCTTCTTTGAGCACCAAGAAATTGGTGTTTTGCCATAGTACAGAACATAGGCAGAAGTGGATCTTCTATCATCAGAGTTCCCTGCCCAATCTGAATCAGTGTAAGCAGTTAAAGTGAGCTGATTTGCACCTAAAAGTATCGAAGCACCCGTTTAAGTGCTTGTAAGTGTAACGTTGTAGGTTTGTGCATGAACTGAGATAGTCTGTTGACTGCAAAACAGATGTCAGGACGAGTGATTGTAAGATACTGCAAGGAGCCAACTAGCTTCCTAAATTCAGTTTCATCTACTGGTGATGAACCATCATCAAGTTTTAAGGCATTGGAAGTGGACAGTGGAGTATTGCACTCCTTTGCTCCTGCCATGTTTGCTTTGTTGAGCAGATCAGCAACATACTTAGATTAAGACAAGAATAGGCCTGTGGTGGTATCAGTAACTTCAACTCCCAAGAAGTAGTGTAATTTGCCTAGATCTTTAATAGAAAACCGAGAAGCAAGTTCACTGGTAAACTTGGAAATAAATTGTGAATCATTTCCAGTAAGAATAAGATCATCAACATACACTAACATGTAAGCAAGAGTATTACCAGACTTGTATATGAACAAGGAAGCATCTGCCACTGAGTTTTTGAAACCAGAAGCCACCAGAAAGCTGCTTAATGCACAGTACCAAGCTCTAGGAGCTTGTTTGAGTCCATAAATGGCCTTTTTAAGCTTGCAAACTAGATGAGGATTTTGTTTATCATAGAGAAATGGGGGTTGTTTCATATATACCTCATCTTGAAGAGCACCTTGTAAGAATGCGTTATTGACATCTAGTTGCTTTAACATCCAACCATTTTGTACTGCAAGACAAAGAACAAGCCTGATTGTAACTGGTTTCACCACTGGACTAAAAGTTTCAGTAAAATCTATCCCAGGCCGCTGTGTAAAGCCTTTGGCAACCAATCTTGCCTTGTATCTGGAAATTGATCCATCAGCATGTCTCTTAACCCTGAACACCCACTTACAGCCTACAAGATTACAGTTTGCAGGTTGAGGCACCAGTTCCCATGTTCCATGTCGATGCAAAGCAGCAAGTTCATCTAACATAGCATCCTTCCACTTGGGATTTTTGATGGCTTGAGAAGCACAGGTTGGTTCAAGTGTTTCTGGCAAAGGATGCTTAGTAACAGTATTTTTAGGCTTAAAAATATTGTTAACAGACCTAGTAACCATAGGATGAGTTCTTTGAGGTTGGTTACCTGAAACTGAAGTAGTTGTTGTTGAATTTGGTAATGAATCCGCACATTCAGTAACCAGTGGCTGAGAGACAGCAGGCACAGCTGAAGTAGAGGAAGAAGACACTGGTGAGGCTACTGTTTGATTATGAGCAGAGGGCAAGTTTTCTGCATTTTGTGCTGGAGTCTGTTGAGCAGCGGCAGCAGGTGATGGAACTATGTCAACATTGACATCAAGTGCTGGATTCCATAGATCATAGGAGGATTTTATGACTTTATCAGCTGTATTGAGGCATGTAAAAGGGAATTTTTCTTCATCAAACATGACATGTCTAGAGACATAAATTCGATCAGTAGACAAATCAAGACATAGGTAAGCACTTTGATTTTTTGAATATCCCAAAAAGATGCATGGTTTTGACTTAGACTCTAGCTTATGATGAGTATATGGTTTCAACCATGGATAACACAAGCATCCAAACACTTTTAACTTTTCAAAATTAGGTGTTTGATTGAACAATTTTTGAAAAGGACTTGTGCTTTCAAGAACCTCTGTAGGTAATCTATTCATTAGATACACAGTAGCAGAAAATGCATAGGGACAGAATTTTAGAGGCATCGAGGCATGGTGCAAAAGAGTAAGGCCTTTTTCAACAATGGTTCTATGCCTTCTTTCAACAATGGCATTATGTTGTGGTGTGTGTGGAGGAGTTTGCAAGTGCTGTATTCCGAGATTTGAGAAAAAATGTTTGAGTTTTTCAAACTCCCCTCCACAATCAGAAAAGATAGTAACAATTTTAGTTTTAAAATAGTTCTCAACAAGCTTTTGGAACTTAGGAAACAGGACAAAAACATCTGATTTAAGTTTTATAGGATAGAACCAAGTATACCTGGTATACAGGTCAACAAATGCCACATAATATTTGAACCCTTGAGTGGAAATGATTTGAGCAGGTCCCCATACATCAGTGTAAATGACATCAAGAGGGCCTCTGCTAACAATGCTTGAGGAGGAAAATGGTAACCGATGGCTTTTATTGCAATAGCAAGCATTACAAGAACTGAATTGCTTAAAAGAAGAACAAGGTAAGGAAAAAGACTTTAAAACAGATTGAAGAACATGGGAATTTGGATGACCAAGTCTCTGGTGCCAGGTTTCAAGACTGGATTTGACTCCTACTAGTGCCAAAGCTTGAGTATCAATAACTGGTGGATGATTGGTGAAGTAGTAGAGCCCTCCTCTATTCAGGCCGTGTGCCACTGGTTCCTTGGTGTGCAAATCCTTTACCATGAAATTTTTAGAAAAGAATTCAACAGAGACATTATTAGCTTCAGTTAATTGAGAAACAGAAACCAAATTGGATTTAGATTTAGGAACACAAAGAACATTTTGAAGAGACAAAGAATGAGTAGAGGGTTTAATAAGTGTGGAACCAGTATGTGAAATGGAGAGACCTGTGCCATCACCAACCAACAAACTGTCTGGGCAATCATATTCCTGAGCAATTTGAAGGTTCTGCAGCTTATTTGTGACATGATGGTTTGCACCAGAGTCAACAATCCAGGTCTGTGGTGATTGAGTAGTGCTTAAATGAGCAGCTAGAGCAATTTGATCTTTTGGCCGGATCTGATAACACATTTTTGCAGTGTGACCTGGTTTGTCACAGTACTGACAGAACATCCGCTTGGAATTGAAATTCTGATGATACCTTTGAGTTCCAGAATGTGTAGTGGCAGTTCTAGAAAACTGACCTCTGCCTATTGACCTAAAATTGGTTCGGTTGGCATACTGAGCAGTAGGAATAGTCAGATCAGTGACTGCTTGTTCCTGTTTCTTAATGACATGCTCATAATCAACAAGCTTTTCCATTAGTTCTTCAAAAGAAATATATGATTCTCTTGCTCGAATCCTAGCTGCAAGCTCTCTAAATTCAGATCCAGCACCATTTAGTGCATGAATCACAAGTTCATCCTCAGAGATGACAGTTTCAATCAAGGCCAATTCATCAGCAATACTTCTTAAGGATTGAAAATATTCAGAAATACTTTTGTTACCTCTTGGTGTATTCAATTTATCTCTCAGAGTCATCATTCTGGATCTAGATTTGTTGGCGTATAGCTTGTTAAGCTTTTCCCAGGCATCATGAGAAGAGGATGCAGAAGCAATGTGGGAAACCACACTTTCAGAAGAGGATGCAATCATTCCATGCAGCAGAAGCATGTCTTGCCTGAGCCAATGCTCATATGCTGGATTTGAAATCATCTCAGTAGTTCCAGTTTTTTGAATCTGCTTAGAAGGTGCCTCGGTTGAACCATCAATGTAACCAAGGAGATCAAAACCAATGAGTAAGGACTGAAACTGTGTCCTCCATGAAGGAAAATTCGAAGCAGTCAGCTTGATAGGAAGATGAGCTGCTGCATTGATTGTAAAAAGAGGAAGATTTTGGCTTGAAACAAGGGTACCGGTCGGTTGAGAGGAAGAAGAAGACATGATGAATGTAAAGAGAAAGTTGAGGGATGGAGGGTGGGAGAAAGAAAAACGAATCAGGATCAACTCGTTAGAGAGAAGCTCTTGATACCATAAAGAATATTGAAGAACAGAAGAATTGAGGAAGAATAACCTGAGTTTTGTATTTGGTATTCAAGTGTTTAAATACAAGTGTAATTGATAGGTGTACAAGTATATGATAAGGTTGAGTTTGAATTACAAGGTATTTGAATAAGTGAAGATATGGTTAGTTATGGTTTATCTCATCTAGAACTCTCGAAGATTTGAAATCATTGTTCCCTCCAATAATGTGATCAAGAGGATAAATTATAAAAAAGTTGTGACTTCTGCTCTTGTCTGATACGAACTACTTTTTTTTTTATATTTACAAGTTAACCTTATTCGAATTGAGTAGGCTCATTATGGGGGTAAAACTCTTTCAACAATGGTTTGTTAGCGCTAAATTGATAACTTAATCAACAAAATATATTTAAGATGGACCAATATTTTTCTTTTTGGTGAATATAAGATAACCAATATGAGAAAGGAAATGTAAACACAATTTTACAAATTATTATTATGGGTGGCAAAAAAATCGTCAATTCTTATGCAATGTGTGAATTAGCTTAGGCCTAAAGGCTAAAGGTGAACACAAAACAAAATAGTACCAAAGTTCATAAAAAAACAAAAAAACAAAAAAGATAGATTGATAAGAATTATGACTTTATGAGCCTTGTTACTTTGGGGAAAAAATTGTTTCACTTCTTTGAAGACATCCTTCTTCCACCCGTGGCAACTCTCCCACAACTCAACCTAGGATTGTTGGTCAGCGAAAAAGAAAAAACACGGTTGTATGGACGGTAAATCAAGTTGTGACTTTGGAGTTGACATTGACAGTATGCAAGGCGTCTGCTTCTTGGGATGAGAATGGCAATTATGGAAGAAACATCTCAGATTCGGTTATGGATTCTTCTGCTAAGAATCATCTCAACAATAATAACAGGCTAAAGTAGTACATGAGTGACTTTGAAATTTTCATTCCAGTTTAGACAGAAGAACAAAGGACAGAAATCGATCTATAAAACAGGAAAGATGTTTAGTCCGAGTCAGAATCATGTCTCCTCTTTCCCTTGTCTTTCCTCCGTCTCCTCTTTTCATCTGAATCATTAGAATGGTGCTTCTCATGTCTCTCACGCTTCTCGTGCCTCTCACGCTTCTCGTGCTTTTCGTGTCTCCTATCCTCGCGCTTCCTTCTCTTCCTACTGCTTTCATACCTGATTCATCTTCTTCTACGGTGTTGGCAGTTGTTGATGGCAAAGATTCATCCATCTTGACTGGCACAGGTGAAGCTTCCTTCTGAGTGGAGGGAAGGGCACTTGGATCTTCCCATGGGCGTGGCATTCTGCGGTAAGTACAAAAGACCAAGTTGTAACAAAATGTAAATAAAGGAGATTGCATGTGCAATGGCAATTTTGGGTAAAGAAACATGAACAGCAATATTAAAATATTGATGCCCTTTCAATGGGTGTGGCATTCTGCAAAAAAAAAAAAAACAAAAACAAAAAAATGGAATGACCAGACCAAGTTCTAAGCACAATGTTAATAAGAGATTCTGCATGTCCAATGGGCACTTTCTGGTACAGAAATATGAACAAAATTAACAGATTGAAGCCCATTAATACAGTGACAATATCAGCAACCATGAACGTAATTTGCTAATAGATGCTGCTATTTTTGGGTACTTGATCAAAAGACAACGGATTCCCAATCATATTAATTACCTAGAACCACTGCCAAAAATGTTCTACCTCATATATAAAGTAGATGGTTACCCTTAAGATGGCTCAGAGAAAGTATCTCCTGAGCAGAATAGGGTCCAATAATGAATTCATTCAAATTGATTGAAATTTACAAACACGAACTGCGTTTTCACCTACCAATTCAACCCGACTTTCCAAATGACTTATCACATTCACTTGAAATAAATAAAGCAACATAGAATTGCTGCAAATCCAGGTTGAACAAATAAGACCATATCTTCAATCAATGACAATTGCAAAATGGGAATGACAATCTAAAACGCTTTCTCTTCTTGTCTTCTTCCTTCCACACAAATAGAAATAAAAATAAACATCTTGTCTATTCTAAAATATCAGCTATTCAACCTAGGACAAGGAAACAATTATCAGGTGTAACATATGTCTTGTCTATTTAAAATAAAATAACTGTACTTCTGATACTCTAAGTTTAAATTGCCTCTGAGGTATCAGTTGCCAGAATAGCCAAAGAGGGGGTCAAAGTAAAACAAAGAAAAGAAGAAAAGAAAACAAGCGAAAAAATAAAAGGAAATGAAAAGTATTTATAAAAAAACTACTTCCGACTTAAAAGGGGGAAAGCGGAAAAGATGGAAAGCAACTTTTTTGTTTTATATAACCATTTTTATGTATAATCAGCTAAAATTATTAAAAGTTCAACATATGAATTTTATTTTAATACCATAAGGTAATAGGTCAAGGGGTGTTCTAGTAAAATGCAAAGACCTGGCTGTAACTTGGCCCATGGATGCTGGAAATGACTACAGCGAATCAATGTATGTTAAAATTGAGCAAAATAATGGTGCAGAAAGGAGAAACAATGAAGACTAACAAAAGAACTAATACAAAAGAAGAAAAAAAGAAGTGATTCTTTTTTGTTATTTTGATTCTATTCTCGTATTTCATCTAGGGTCATTAAACTAAATTTTATAACTTGGCATAATTTGAAGAAAGAAAACACTATAATAGAAAACCACCTTGTGTTTCTTAAGAAGTAAAAAGATTCTTTTTAAATTTAAAAAATTTTTTAAAAAAAAAAAAGGGAAGAAGAAGAAGAAGTTCACATCTCCTGTCAGCAGATCACGGGAATGCACTAGACATACTGAGAACTTTTCAAAACAAATAATTTTGCAACATACCTTGAGAAACCAAGACCATGGACATGTGCTGCTTCAGCATGACCTTCACCCAAGTCCTCTGCAGTAGAACCCCGCTTCACAAGTTCCGAAAGCTCATGCTTATCAAGACGATTGCCTTGAGGCTGACTAGAACGTTTTGGAGCCAGTCCAAGAGCCTCCCTCATCGCCTGCTCCTCCTCTTCTTTAATTCTTCTAATTTCTTCCTTTAGCGCGTCATCTGATCCCCCAGATCTTTTATCCCTTGTATACCAGTGCAGATCCTTCCCTGTAATTTAAACAGAATAACTTCATGCAGGGCAAGTAGACTTTCATTATAGGAAAATTTCAGAGCATCAAATATTCCAGCAATCAATGGTACAAAACAAAAATGTAAATAGTGATATCTTATAACTATGGCCAAGATAATTCTTATAAACAAGAAAAATAACAACACAGCAGCCAAACTTAATTTGGGCATGATCAATCAGTTTGGAGCCCAACAACCCATTCTAGCAAGTCAATGAAATCATCACTCATCGTGAAGCTCAGAAAATGCAATAGCAGTGAACTGCATACAATAACTATAAGACAAAATCATACCTTTCTGCCATCTCCCAACTGGCGCCTTAATACTATGGCCAAGATAATTCTCCCGATGTTTATCAACCTTAACATCATCCCAACTAAATTCTGCAATGTCACAAGAAAATATTCATTGCTTATACCAGTCAATGGAGAATAAACACGATACAGACAGACACACACACAAAGACATGAGACAAAGGTAAATAGTAACTGCATAAAATGAGCAAACTAGATGTAGAACCAATATTCTAAACAAATACACAAGAAATAGTAGAAAATCTCAATTTCCAAAATCTCCAATCTCAAGTCTTAAATTTCCATATTATAAATCATGAAAGCACTCAAAACCTCAATAGTGTAATATACCAAAAGCTATTAGAAATTAAAAGATCCATAGCATCATTCAGCAAGGTGAAAGAACAGTAGATCTCCATCTAACATTTTGTGTTCTTTTTGTTCCCCCTTCTCCGAGTGATCAGTGCAGTGTTAAATGATAGAATTGTCCTAGGTCACTCATAGGCAGGCAAGATTAAAGCTAGAGTTGATAGACGGTATTACTCTCAGAAACTTACCCACAACAAACTCCCAGAAAAGGAAGTGCATCAATATGTGTTGAACAAAAATACGACACTGATGTAAAACAAAGAGATAAAGAAGGAGAAAAATCGAAATCAACGGAAAAATTAAAGGGACAGGAATGGAACATAAGAAATTAAGGAAATTGAGGAAAAGAAAATACACCTCAGGTAGGTTTTAAATCTCAAATTTAAAGGAGCAAAATAGCTATCAGAAAGGAATTTAGGATAATTCTAAACACAACCTAAATCATTACCTAACACCAAAGACAACCCCTAAATCATTGTAGTTCTTTGTTCAGCATCTATTTCTAGTACATCATCGTCCTCTTGTTAGAAAGCAACTAGGGAGAAACATGAGAAACCAAGGGAGACATAGAAGAACTAAGGGCGAAAACCAGAAAGAATCAATCAAAACACAAGAACACTCAATATCTCAAATTTTCATCATCGATTCACCTAGTAGACTCATAAACTAACTTCATGATCAATATTGATGTTAGACAACTTATCTTTTGTTCAGAAAGAAAACCAATATCATTGAGATCCTAAACATCATTGATTTAAAGGGTATTGCGTCAAGAAAAAACAATTTAAATTTTCCTAAGCTGAAGGCAGAATTGAGATATAGAACCAACGTTATCATAGGTGCTAAGGTGCAACTCGAGAGAAAAATTATCTGTATTGTAGTTTCATATTTTGGCTCAGGATTACAACATATTGTAAACCATTACCGAACTCTATAGCCCACTGCAATGATAAATACAAAAAGAATATAATTCTGATAGCTATACGACCAATCGAAAATCAAAGGCTTTAACTCTTACAATTTCAAAAGTCTAGGGCACGTACGCATGAAAACAGCCAAAACTAACAATTTGAGATTACTGTATACGAATTAAAATTTAAGAGACATATCAAGCTCAAGAAAATCCAAACGTAAGTGTCGAGACAATCATAAAATCAAAACGAAAAGGCCAAAACGAAGTAGAATTACAGAATTAACAGATTCAAAACGAAAAGGCCAAAATTACTATTTATATATGAATATATAAACCTTGGAAAAATTAGGAACGGAAAAAGGGCTAAAAACTCACGATCTCGGCCACCGCGGACTCCACCTCTGGTCGGATGATACATTTTTGCTTTCTCGGAATTCAACAAGCTCCGGCTCCCCTTGTTTTGAATTGGGTAATTTTACCAACCCATTAATAGGCCATATATAATAAAATTAATTAATTAATCCCAAGGGCCAATACAATACTATTATCTGATTGTATCTTTATCTCAGGCCATTAATGGGCTTTTGAATTTTCACTCTTTCATTCATAAAATTTTATGGCCCAAACATAATTGAAATGGGCTTTGAAAGTGATTTTGAATTTTGAAATATGATTGACCAAGTCACTCCTCAAGTTATACTAGCCGTTGGCATCCATTCGAGTCCTGAGAGCGTTACGTTTGAAATTGAGATTCAAACAGGCGCCTCTAAGGTCTCTCTTTCCCTCCACTCTTTTCTACTTGTTTTCTTTTAAAACCAACACAGAGCACCGTCTCTTCTTATTTTTTGCAATTCCAACGGTCAAATAATTTCTCTCTTTCTTTTTTCTCTCTCCAATTTTCTCAATTCCCTTGTGCTCTGCAATTTCTTTTTCTTCTTCATCATCCAACAATTACAAAGCCCTAAACCTGCTGTTTTCTAGAAATTTTAACTTGATTTTGTGGAAAGATCAAAGCACCATGGCAGATTTCAAGGAAATCGATTCTTAACCCACACTACGCAGAAGCAGACGTGAAGGGAAGAAAACCCCTCTTTGGGGTTTATGGAAAGATGATGATGACACCAGTCCCACAACGGAAGATTCCGATTCTGATCATCTTTCTTTGATGGCTAACGTTTCTTGTGGATTCCCTGAAACCAACAACATGATCAGCACTGCCAGACCCAGAAGTAGACTTGAAAGGATCAAAAACCCTCTTTGGGGTTCTAAACATAGAGAAGAAGAAAGAAGAACAACCAAAAGCAAAGAGAAGAAAGAGACAAGCTTTGACTTTGTTGCATGAACCTTTGAGCTGGCAACGTATCGCTGAAAGTAATCACAAACAGGGTTGGGTTATGGTTAACTAGTGTTAAGAGAAGTAATCACAATTTTGATGGTTTCTGTTGCAGGGCAATGCCATCCGCAAAGTAGAGTTTTTTTTTTCTTGTGTGATTATCTTTAGGATTTTTATATTCCTTTAATTCTTTCTATGTAATTAGGCTGTTAAGTCAATGGATGTTGTTGACTGAACAGAATGCAGCTGTTGTTCCTAAATCAAATATGTTTTGCAATTTGTATACTTATCATTTTTTTTCCAAAAATTAATGGGAATATTTGACTTGAACATGAAATAAGAGACCCTTTGTAGCATTTAGTATTCTGTTTGTTGTTAGTGTTTACAAAGATGTAGTTAGTTAGAAATTATGGCTTTATGATCTTGAAATCAAACAAGTTAGATCCCTTTCTATTTTGTATTGGAAAGATCAAATCTTAGTATATTTTTATGCTGCTTTGCTATTCCAATTGCTGTATTCAAGGCTGCTGACTGATCACGGCATATTAACTTGTAGTTCTTGCTTTAACTTTTCTTGTGTAGAATTTAATTAATTTGTTATTTTCTTGAATAAAACCATAGTATCAAGTATAATTAAGTCTAACTCCAACCATTATTAATTAAGAAGCTTCATACATATTTTCCTACATGATGAGGCAACAATTGCTCTTGAGTCTTGAGTCAGAAACACTTGTTACGAATCCAATTTATCAGATCAGGTCTTCAAGTTGACTGCTTTCAGTGGTTAATGTTAGTAATTAGATTTTCTCATCCTTAAATGATGCTAAAGTCAACTGAGGGTAAAATTAACTATTTCATCATTTATATTCATCTCAGTTAACTACATCCTTGATTAATTCCACAGTCTCTTGGGACATCAATATGTTATGATATCATGGAAAACAAGTATAGGAGGCATAAAGATCAAAAGGGCCTTTTCATTTCAATTCAGAGGATACAAATAACAAACAGAAACCTTTAAAAAAACCCTCAATTGATATTAAGTTTTCTGTAGTATAAGTAAAAGCTAAGAGGTCTCTACTGGTATATGCTGCATAAAATTGCAGAAAATAACTTTTGTAGATCAGGAAGGGGGATTTTACAAATAAGATATTGACCACAACGGTGCTGTGTGTAAGGGGCTTTCTAAACCTCTATTATTAAACTACTCCCTCTGTCCCTAATTATAAATCCATTTTTGGTCAACCAGCATCAAAGTTTGACCAATGATTTATAAAAAAATATATAAAATTTAATTTTAAAAAAACATGTGTTCAAAAGTTTGTAATTCAAAGTTTGTAATTGTTATTTTTAAAAATTATATTACTTTATATATTTTTTATAAACAATGGTCAAAGTTTGGTTTGGTTGACAAAAAGGGACTTATAATTAGGGACATAGGGAGTAGTTTGGTATTTTAGGTAGAGGAGAAATTTAATTTCTTTTAAAAGAACCCCGGCTGGTCATTGGTCAAGACTCAAGAGCAATCCGTCGGGAATATCTTGTTTCCTTGTTAAATGTTACATTTTGTTCAAAACCATCATGAATTTCAAAATTTGTGTTTTTCAATTATACAATATAAACAATGGATTCCCGTGAGAAAACGTGGAAGAAAGTTGATGAATTACTTATAGTCCCAAAATATGATGGAGCCAACAACATTCATACTTGACAGTAGAAAAGACGCAAAAGAAAGGCATTTTTGTGGGGTGGCCTGTGGGACTTGGCACTTTGCACTTGGGAGGGACAAGGCAAAGCCTCCCCCAATATATCATCTCCTCCTTGTGGGAACCTCATGCCTCCACGTTGATAGCGTCTTTAGCTATCAAATTCACTCCTTCAACTAAATTAATTAAATTCAATAACTTATAATAATCCCAAATTTCCCAATTTTTTCCCCTTTTTGCACACTAATGATTGGTAGGAGTACAAAAACCTTATAACTAAATGTTGAGAATTAAGGAGATTTTCCTTTTTTTTTTTTTTGAGGTAAAGAGATTTTCCTTAATTTTATGTATGATATCTAATATCTCTACTTTAATTTCCTTCCAAAAAAAATTGTCCCCATGGAGCTGATCATCTTCTCAATTCTGTTTCTCATCTTTCTTTATTCTTACTACTACTTGTTCACTTCAAACCAAAAACAAAATGCTAACAACAAAGGGTTCAAAATCTACCCCATAGTTGGAGCCTTGCCAGGGTTCTTGAGGAACAGGCATCGATTTCTGGATTGGTCGACTGAAACTTTAAGCCAATGTCCGACCAACACAGCCGTGTTTCTTCGTCCAGGCAAAATCCATGGCGTAATCAGCGCCAACCCTTTGAACGTGGAGCATGTTCTCAAGACCAACTTCGACAACTACCCCAAAGGCGACCGCTTCCGTTTGCTTCTCCAAGACTTTCTGGGCCAAGGAATCTTCAACTCTAATGGCCAACTCTGGAAGATTCAGAGGAAAACATCCAGTTACGAGTTCAATACCAAATCGCTCCGGCATTTCATCATTGACAATGTCAGAGTCGAGACTTTCACCAGGTTGATTCTTGTCTTGACCCAAGCTTCCAAGACTCAACAGGTTCTGGATTTGCAAGATGTTTTGGAGCAATTCTCGTTTGATCACATATGTAAATTAGCTTTCAATGTGGACCCTGGGTGTCTTGGAAAGTCCGGTTCTGAGTTCATGCGTGCGTGCGTTTGAAGAGGCTGCCACGCTTAGTTCTGGCAGATTCATGTATGCTTTCCCTTTCCTATGGAAAATAGCCAAGTTTTTCAACATTAGGTCTGAGAAAAAGTTGAAGAATTCAATCAAGATTGTCCATGAATTCGCAGACAGCGTCATCAAAACCAGAGAAGAAGAAGAAGCCAAAATTACAGATGATGAAGATTTACTCTCCAGGTTTATCAGAAGCCATGATAATTCACCCCAGTTCCTCAGAGACATTATCATCAGCTTCATTTTAGCAGGAAGAGACACCACTTCTTCAGCTTTGAGCTGGTTCTTTTCAGCTTTGAGCTGGTTCTTTTGGCTGCTGTCCTTAAACCCAACTGTGGAACAAGCCATACTAAAAGAGCTCGAATCAATCCGACAAAACAAGGGGAAAAACATTTGCGATGTATATACTTTTGATGACCCGAGAGAAATGCAGTATCTTTATGCAGCAATTTCTGAGAGTTTAAGATTATACCCTCCAGTTTCTATGGACACAAAGTGCTGTCTTGTCGATGATGTTCTGCCGGACGGAACATTCATCGGAAAAGGCTGGTTTTTCACTTACCATTCGTATGCAATGGGCAGAATGGAGCCAATATGGGGCAAGAATTGCAATCAATATTTGCCTGAAAGATGGCAAGCAACAAACTCCGTTTACATTTCCTACATTCCATGCAGGACCAAGGATATGTTTGGGGAAAGATACGGCTTTTATTCAGATGAAATCCATTGTTGCAGCAATTTTGGAGAGGTTTGTGGTTGATGTTCCAGGTAAGGACAAGTGTCCACAGCATGTGTTGTCTTTGACTCTTAGGATCAAAGGTGGCTTACCTGTCAAGGGAAAGAAATTAACTGAAATCTCAATTTGGTACCAAACCTTTCACTTTAATAGTAAGTTAGTACCAAATCTTTTATTTCGTTCAATTTGGTGCTAAATGTTTTATTAATGGTCCAATTTAGTACTTTTTCAGATTGTGCATAAGAAGTGCAACCCACGCACCGTTAAGACGTAACTCCGTTATCCTACATGGCATTTTTAAATATTTTTATTTTTTTAATTTTTTACTATTTTTTTATATTCTTATAGGCTCAAATAGATACTAAACCTTTCAAAATAATCAATTTAGATTTTCTTTACTACTAAATATTTCAAATCTCTCTATTTTATTTTTCAATTTAAATTTTGCTACTAATTATTTCAAATCTCTTTTTTTCTACTAATTATTGCTACTAATTATTCAAATGTCTTAAAATTAAAAATAATCAATTTAGATTTTCTAACTAAATTATGCTTATTTAAAGGAAATTAAAGGGAAATAAGAATTTAGTCAAAAGAAAATAAGAAACAACTTTTTAAGATAAATTAAATTAATCCTTAACAATATGTAAACCCATCAAATACAATCATCTTGAACAAAAAATTAAATACAAGCAATTTTTTTTCCTTTTCCCTTTCAACACTTATGCTTCCTCAAAACAGCCCCAAGTAGGTTTGCCCAAGCTTCCTCCATCTGTATCCATCTTCAAGATGATCAATCTCACTCTTGGTAAGGAAGGCAACCCTTGGCTTTGCCATTTCTCCTTTTTCGGTTTGTTCCTGAAATGTTCAACACAAATATATACCAGAACCCTTAATTTAAATCTCCAATTTGGTACATGAATTACTAATTATTATGTCCATTAGCTTCTCCCCGTGCTGCTAATCCCTAGCTAGAAAAAGGATATAGCACACTGTTGATTATGGAAAAAAGCTCATGAAGATATAACAAAAGAATTGAAAGAAGAAAAATAACTGGAAACCCTTTCCACAGGCAAAGAAAATTTTATAATTTTAATAGTCTAAGTTGAAGAAAATTGATATGGATTTAATTAAAACCGTGTGCTAGTCCTTTCAAAACTTTGAAAGTCTACCACCATTTTTCCCATTTTTTAAGGAAGAAAATAAGAATGATATATAGTTTCCTATAGCCTATTAAGAAACCTATTAATTCCATAGAAGAAATCAAACCTGCAGAGCTCTCATTAACAAGTTCGAAGATGAAGAAACCGAGGAGTTTGGCGTAGAAGGGTTAGAGTAATATCATTATTATATTATCGGCAGTGGCACCAATTTTGTTGGAACTGTTTCCACTGTCATCGATCTGGGGACTAGAACATGGTCAAATGAAGAACAAGACATGTCGAAGTGCAGAGTTGGGCCGCTGGGGGAGCTGTAGAGAGAGCTAAAGAGATCCAGGCAAAGAAAGAGACTGGGAGAGCCTTCCGGGTTGACTCACTAAGCCGTGAGTGAAGGAGACGAGAGAGTTGGAGGCAGTTGCCATTGGTAGAGAGACAGAGAGAGCAAAGGCGGAGTGTTTGAAGTGTTTTCGAGTTAGATGAGGATAAAAGAAGGCCGGATATGAGATCACCGAGGTCGGAAGAGCTGATCTGGAAAGTTTCGAAGCTAACGACGGCGCCGCGGAGGGAGATCTAGGCACCAGCGGCGCTAGGGTTTACTAAAAAAGGGGATCGGTTTTTTGAAGACAGACGAATGAAGAAGAAGGAAAAAGAAAATAAAAGGAAAAGAAGAAAAGAAAAGGGAGAGAGAAAAAAAAAGAAAAAAATTAATATATTTTTTATTAAATAAAATGCCACGTGGCTTTTTTGTCGGTCAAAATTTTTTAACGCGTTATTTAACGCGTGTCTTTCACTTCCTGAGGGATGCTTGAAAAAGTACTAAATTGAACCATAATAAAACGTTTGATACTAAATTGGACGAAATAAAAGGTTTGGTACTAAGTTACTATTAAAGTGAAAGGTTTGGTACTAAATTGAGATTTCAGCCAAAGAAATTAGATTAGGGGGGGGGGGGGACTTGGTTTTTTTTTTTCTCTTTCTTTTGTATAATTATTTTTCTTACCCTAAAGCTTTTTAAAGTAGAATTTGCCAATTTGGTTATAGGTAGTTGAGACTTGAGATCATTAGTGATATTATTGTACAATGGCAAATATTACTTACCATATAAAATAATGTAATTAATGATTTATATATATAATTCTAAAGTTATCATCTGATTTAAAGGTTAGAATTAGATTGCAAAGACTAAAAGGCACAAAGGGAGCCTAATTCAAACTTTGGACCTCAACTGTTAGGCTGAGCTGAGTTATATTGAAGAGATTATTCTCATTCTTTTGAATTACTTATGCAGAATAGATGCATTAAACCATGGCTTGAGAAAAAGAAAGATGAATCAATGGACTCTATTACTGTAAAAATAAAGTGAATTTCCTCTGTCCCTCTCTGTTTCTCTCTGTGGCTGAGGGCAGCGAACTACCCTTTAAGCTATTCAGGCCAACAAGGAAGTTCTAAACATCAATGGCTACTGAAAAACATATGCCTGCAACCAGTGTTCCTCAATAGAATCAATTCAAGAGACATTTAGGCAGTTGAGAAAGCTGCTACACTTGTAATATACTAGTAAGTCAGACTGACATTACTTCGAGAGCAGAAAAATGTTAAGCAGCGCCCTACCCTCCTAAGTCCTAACAAATTGAACCACCTCGCTTGCAGCCTTCAAATGAGAGGCTTCAATAATTTGCTATTTACCTGTCAAATTTATTCAACAAATTCATCAACGAATCAAATGAATATGAAATTTCTTCTAAAAAGCATTCACGAAGAAGTTTATTCAAGATCTAAAGGTAGTGAATCAGTTCAAAAGTGCAAAGAGTTAATGAGTACCTGCGAAATAGAAACTCAAAGTTATGGTTATAATAAGGATATACAAGCATGGCCCTCCTGAAGCGGCAGCAGAGGTTGACCTATAGACAACAACATTAACCATGTAAAGAAAGGAACATACATGCAACTAATTTGATACTTCATTCAAAAATCACCACAAACTAATTTCATCAAAACAAGAGAAGCAAGAAAATGATTGAATAATGAAAGTTCTTAATAGAGAAAAAGTTAAAAATTCTATCACAAGCAACTAAAAGCCATCAAAATATACATGGGATATCTTTTTTCTTTTCTTTAAAGAGGATCTGCAGAATAAGAAATGCTTTGCTTTATTTATTCTCTTTTGGATTTTAGCAAATAAACCACATTCACAAAGAAAGAGAATAATGGATGTCAGGACTCCCACTGACAGTCATGCAAATTATTGGACCTTGAATGTTAATACAGAACACAGAGAACAGCATAAATAGTGCCTAATACGGCCGGCCATGAAATTTTGCATGGTCCCACCATAATTTTCTTATTCCTTTTTTTTTTGAGGGGGGGGGGGGGGGGGTTGTAAAACTGGCTAACTACTGGCTGTATCATTCTTTTGGAAAAAATGCATGAGCAGGGGCTAGGAAATCAAATGAAGGAAAAGACAGGGTTACAGGATTGATTCTCATCTGCATACAGAATGTCAAGCTTACTAAGGCAGAAGGTGATGCATGACTGACATAGTTATCAAAATAAGCAACTGGTGAATACCTTGAAACAATGCTCGCAACAGAATCAGTTTTAAGTCCGAATCCAAGGGGAAAGAGTGGATCATAGTGTGAATCGCCAACATTCATAGGAAGCTGATCTACAGTTTTGAACCATGTTCTTGGAAGCTTTCCACTGAATCCATAATCCCCATAAAGGACATCAGTCATACCTTGGCCTTCAGTGCCTGGTAACCATGCTGCCACTAGAGCATCAATGGCAGAAACATATGGTTCAACCACAATGGGTCTGCCTGAAATTATAATAACCACACACTTGACATTTCCACAAACATTGTTGATGACGGCTGGACCAGGATCTGTCATTGTAAGGGTCATGCTATCCCCTGCAGTCTCAGCATAAGGGGGCTCACCCACAGCAATAATGGCATAATCAAAGTTGTTAGACTTCACAAAGTCACCATCAGGGGTTTCACGATAGACAATTTCTGTACTTGGATCAACAGTAGAGTTTATGGCACCAAGAATTGTTGTTCCTAACAACAGAAAGTAATATTACTAAAATTATTGCAGTTTGCAATTCAAGTCTGAAAAAGAAATGGATATTATTCTCCTAATCTTGTAAGAAAGAGTTCTTGCAAGCAATAAGTGGGAGAATATTGGAAGTTAGATATATGATCTACAGCATACCCCTTGTATAATTATTGCCACTAAATCCTTGCCAATTAATTGTCCACCCACCACACTGATAACCCAAATTATCAGCGTGGGTACCAGCAATTAGAATCTTTGAAGCTTTCTTTGGAAGGGGCAGTAGTGGTGTAGCTCCAGCTTTCCCATTCTTCAGCAGTACAAGTGACTTTCTCACGGCTTCCTTTGCCAAGTCTCTATGTGCCTGTGTAAGAAATGGGATCATTTACAGCTTTTATGATGAGAACTTGAACCATGAGACAAAATTATCTTAAGGAAGCTGGATTTAGAAATGAAATTCTAAGTTGAAAGTTAGGAAAATGGCATTTAATGATAAGCTAACTAACCTGACTTCCAAGTTCATGGACCAGACTATAATCAGCCAAAGGATTCTCAAAGAGACCCATAGTGAATTTCACTAGCAAAATTCTTTCTACAGCATCATCAATACGATCCATTGGAATAACTTTGCTTTTCACTAGGTATGTTAGATCATCAACGAACTCAGATTGGTTGAAGGGAACCATGACCTGCATAGCAAAGATTAAGACTACAAGTCTTACAAAAGCATCAATTCTGCTTTGTACTGCTTACTCTAGTGCAGGAAAGCATTTGTCTTCAATTATTACAAAATAGGTCCATACACAAGCTACTAACCATATCAATGCCAGCTAGAATTGCTGCTTGAACAGAGTATGTGTAGTTCAAGTGCGGTGGTGAAGTGATCCTGTCTATTCCCTGCCAATCTGATATTACAAAACCCTGAAAATTTATCCGGAAAGCAAGTCATTAAGCTCAATACCAGTATTCTGTGATATGGAGTACTATAGATGAAATCAAAAGCACTCATAATACAGACTCAGCACTTGCTCATGTGAGATTATATGTCCACACACATTAGGACTGAATATATTTCTTTGGGTGCATGAAAACTGATAATGCAATCAATAAGCTGCAAGAAAATTTCTCTGAAAACATGGTAGGAAGCCATTGCAATAGTTTTAGTTGACTAGTCATGTATATTAAGTTAAAGAAAAAATAGAACAGGCTTTTTGGTCCAATCATTTCATTAAGTGCAGAAGTTTATTCTGAGAAAAAGCAGCAAATTTTTAGTTACTAAAGCAGCTCAACAAGTACTGGAAATTACAGGCCACACTCAACCTTGAACTTTAGAGTGTTCTTGAGGAAACCAGTAATTAGATCACGGTTTGCATGCATCTTTTCACCATTCCAGCTGGAGTAGGAGACCATGATTGTTGAAACCCCCTTGATAATAGATTCAGCGTAGGCAGGCATGTGCATGCTAAGCAATCCATGCAAGTCAATCACAGTGTTGTTTTCATTAATGCCCCTGGTTGTCCCGCCATCACCAACAAAATGCTTTGCACAAGCAGCAACCTTGTCCCTAGCAGAATTGAAGAGTAGAATGAAAGGAGAAACCTATATAGGAAAATATGATTCAAAAGTAGACAGCAGTATTATAGATAAAATATTTAGGCATCATTAGTGATACCATCCCGAAATAAGCTGTGGAAGATGTACAATACATCAAATGAGAAGACTATATTACCCTATTATTCACAGTGCATCCAAGATAACTGAAAAGGCATGTGATATATGCTTTAGGTAGTAATGCAAGAAGGAATTCATGTACTTGTCTAGATAACTTAATTTTGACAAGCTATGCTATGGAGAACCTAATATTAACACATTGATTTATGATGAAACAAGAAGGCCCATGGCTTTAATAGATAGTTTCAGAAATATAGCTCCCAACTTTCTGAGAACCATACAGCATAGATTTTAAGAGTACATACTGATACATATGATTCTAAAATATCAAGTATGTTTTAACTCAGATAGTGTTCATACTTTCCACCAACATAGGGAACCCCTTTCCGAGAACCAGGAGGAATATCTCCTTGCAACCCAAGAATAATATCTGTCATCTCTTCCACGATTTTATGATCCTCACTGTAGCTTTCATAACATCGACCCCACCTTGGATCTCGACAAACCTATATAAAGAAAATTTCAAGAACAGGGAAGTAGCATAATCAATTGCTGAATGCAAAATCATATGCAGCAGGCATCAGCAAGTTGAAGAAATAGCTCGAAGTATCATCTTCAAATCATCAAAAAGTACATAAATTACCGCAATGCATGGAGCAAAGACATAAGGAATCCCTGTAGCTCTCACTTCAAGAGCAGTTACAGCACCAATCCTCTTCACAAGATCTGGGTCCCTGCATATCAATAAGTAATTAAAGACACAGAAATGAAGTGCATCCAAAAGGAGTATACTGTTTCATAGAAGAGCAATTAAGTTTACTCTTCCTTTTCTTTCCACAGAAAGTGAAACACCATTTAATTGAATTGAAATTTTAGTTTATATGCCACACAACATACACTATGAGCTCTGAACTAATTAATAGAAAGTTATATAAGAACAAGAGCACCATATTTAATGATTCTATGACTAATATAAACAGAGACAGAAATTAACAGCTATGCTTGCCTGGTTGCTCCAAGCCCCACATTATGTGGAAATATTGTAGCATTATAAACATTGTTGTGTCCATGAACAGCATCAATGCCGTAAATCATAGGAATTCCCAAACGACTAGACAGAGATCCATTCTGAAAAGCATTAATCATATTGACCCAATCCTCTGCTCTAGCCTCTGGAAGTGGTGCACTCCCTCCACCACTTAGCACACTCCCTGTGCAAGAAAATATGCTGGGAATCAATGACTGTTAACAACTTGAAACATTTACAAATGCATAAAACATTGAAAAGAAAAAGAAGAAAACAAATTAGAAACAGGAAATGCCAGTTCAAAAATTTGCTACAATAAATGACTACTAACATTACATAATGAATCATCTGCTTTCTTTAGACTGAATGAACCAACATTTAGAATACAATACTATAACTTAAAACAGTATGCTAATAAAATATTTTCTTTTAAAAGAAAAAGGCTATATAAGCATTTAAATTATGACTATATAACACTGAACATGACTTGCTTTTTGTGGTATAATAATAATACTAATAATAATAAAAAGCATATGTAATATATCCAAATTGTGGTAGACCCCATCAATAAACAATAATCAGAACCCACCAAAAAGGGCAGAAAAAAAAAATCATTGCCAGTAATAGCCAAACTAGCTAAAAGAACAAACTGAGCAAAAATGAACTGAAAATATATGAAGTATGAACATATACTATATACATTACCAATGGAGTAATCTCTCATTATCTGTTCAGTAGCAACAGTTCTATCAATCTGAACCATCTGACCAATCTTCTCTGCAAGTGTCATTCTGGACATCAGATCCTTAATTCTAGCAGCAACAGGTTGGTTGGGATCCTTGTACTTGACATACTCTGCTCCCACCACCACTTCCAACCATAAAACCCCCACCAACAGCAGCTTTTCTAAAACCCTTCCCATCTAAAAACAAAATACCCAATATTCAGAAACAATAAATGAACATCAAAGAACCCTTTTTTTTTTCTTTCTTTTTCTCAGCAGTCAAGCAGAACAGCTGAACAGCAGTAGCAGCTAGCTAAACTTTAATGAAACAATAAACATCTACATTGCCTAGAAAAAGGAGAGAAAAAAGAGAAGGAAATCTTACATGTGAAAGCAAAATAATGAGACCCTTTTCAGCCGAGATAGAGTAAGAACTGAAGTGATTAAGTTATGCTTTTTTAAAAAGAGTTCCCAGAAAGGGAGAGAGAAAAAAATGCAGCAAAGTTGTGATTTACTGATTTTTATTTTTTCTAGTGAGCAAAGAGGGGAGAGAGAGAGAGAGAGTAAAGGGAGGGGCCGAGGTGGACGGTTTCTTTTTGTTATTGTAGTTTTTTATTTTACTACTACTACTTTTTTGTAAGAACGTGGTGGGCTCAAAAACTGAAATGACTAATGGGGTATTTTTTCAAACAGTTAAAATGCCATTGCGGTTTGAGACTTGAGATGAGAGTGGGGTTCCATTTCTTTTATTTTTCTTTTATTTTTTTGGTGGAAGCGGAAGAGTGGGGTTCCATTCCATTTCTTATTCTTTCTTTCTATCTTTGCTCTTAATTAAGTTTAAGTTTTTCTTTTTTTGTGAGAATAGTTTAAGTTTTGTTTGTTCACCAAATTATCTTGGAATTTTATTTCTCCAAACCATTAGATTAGCCTCCCTTTCTTATTGCAAAAAAAAAAAAAGATCAGCCCATGAACTTTGGATGCAAAATGCTAACTATAGGGTTTTTTTTTCTTTTGGCATTACTAACTATAGGGTTCAGACAAGGTCATCTTGGCTTCGAATTTTGTTTTTATTATTAATTTAAATCAGTCTTGTGTCTGAGTAAATAACAATGTCATATCTTCATTTTTTTTTGTTTCTTTTCTATAATCAAAGATTAGAGAAGTTTTAAAGTTTAAACTCTTAATCTTTTCAAAAGAGAATAAATATTGGTTATAATTATGTAGTAATTTTTTTTTTTTTTGGAAAATCGTCTCTAAATACATTAAGCATGTGTAATTCATATGCGCAAGTTGTCTGATCTTAGAAATTTCAAATAAACAAATGTTAAATGTAAGAAAAAAAACTACCAAATATATAGACTTACCTAGTGATAGTGATAGTCACGTCCCACGGATTGTCTTGACTTGTATTAGGAACAGAATGGAATTCGAGATCTTGACTTCCAAAATTCCAAGTTGTAGAAATTTGAGGATTCATTGAATAGAAAAGAGCTTATATCGATCCCATTGTGCAAAGCTTAAAGAGATAATTAAGATTAAGACTCAATGAAATCTTGTTAGAGGGAAAGTAGAATGAAATGGTTTTAATTGGAACCAATGTCAAGTAACTTATTGTTTGAATAAAGGTATCATTAAATCTTTTTGCATGCCTAAAGTATAAGCCAAAGAAAAGGCATTTCCTCTTGAAAAAGTTATAACAAGAGAAGCAAACCGCACATATATTAAAACTTAAAACATAAACAAAATCCAAGAGAAGCAAAAAGGAATTGCTTAATTTAGTAGACAAAATCAAATTCCCAAAACTCCACTCTCAAAACATTTCATATATTATTATATAATAACCTAAAAACTTAGCCAACAGTTGTTACATTGATTGCACAACTTTTTTTACTGTTTCTTGTTTAAGAGAGGAAATAGTGAAAGGCAAAAGAAGAAATTGCCATGAGGCCAAGAAATACTGGGATTTCAGGAGGCTCCCGTCCACAGCAACCTCAATCTCAGAATTTTAAGCCCAAAACAGAATGGAAACATGAAGAAGCTGCAAGTTTTTTGTTTCTTTATCTTCCTGGTATTTTTTTTTCGGTTATATTTCTGTTTCCATGATTATTTTTTGGTCTAACTTATTATTTACCTATATGTCTTCGAATCTAAAACAATGTAAAATGAATACCAACAAGTGGTTGATTCAAATGGTTTGACACTTGTTCCTCTTAAACAAGGTCTCGAGTTCGAGTCTTGTGAATAGAGAAAACCATTGCTGGGAAAGTTTTACTCCATAGTGGGTCAACCCGACTCGAACAAGGTTAACTTGTAAATATATATAAAAAAAAAAACAATGTAAAATGAATGTAGCAAAAAACGAATAAAGTTAATAATGTTTTTCCATTATTAACTCATCATAGTATAGTATATAATATATAATTAATATATGTAAAATAGTTTATTCATTTATTATAAAATAAATTATATATATACACCACCATGAATCATGAATCATGATGTCTTGTAATAATGGTGAAACAGGAGTGGAGCAATTAACAATAACACCCGACTATTCCAATGGAAGGGTTAAAGTAGAAGGACAACGTCGGCTTCCTAACAACCGATTGTTGCCTGTCAACGAAACTTTCACCATCCCTGAAGATTGCGATTTGGCTAAGATGGACAAGCAATTCGGACGACGAGGAATTCTCACGCTTAAAATGCCTAGGAATATTGCTGAACCTCCAAAAGAAACAACAACCTCATTATTAATGGAAGCTACTAAAACCTCCAAGCCTCAAGAGGATGCCACAACCGCCGTTGACAACTCTGTTTCGGCCGAGGTTGTTCCGACAGATGAAAAGAGTGCAATGAAAGAAGAGATTAATATTAATGATGAAAAAGGAAAACAAACAAAACCAGAAAATCTTGAGAATGTTGAGGAGGAAAAGAGTAGTAATTACGAGCAAAGCAAGGAATCAGTCATGGCTACAGCAACAGATGATGCTAACAAGGTTGAAGAGAAGCAAAAACAAAAAGGAAATGCAAAGGTCAAGGATTTGAATGAAGATAGCAAGTTGATAATCAATATGGGAGCTGCAGTCCTGATTGTTGTGGGAGTAGGAGTTTCTCTATTTTATTTTATACCTTGAGCTTCGCATAAATCTTATAAACCCCCAAGCTACAACTTGAAGCTCTGCTATATCGCAAAATGCAAAACATAGTACGTATAGTTAATTAATACTTGTATACTTGGTATTTATAAAAAATACTTGTATGCTATTTATTTTTATGAAAATTCTAGTTCCTAAAATGAAACTTTCACTTATTTTTAGTGTTGCACCAAATTTTTCTTGTGCGTCCAAAAAGGTAAGGTGGAATCTCTTTGAGAAAGAAAGAGAGAGGTTCGAGACGTGACAATTATTTTTGTAGAAAAAATAACAAAAAGTTTTTGTGAAACTTGAAAGTAAAGAAATTAAACTAGCGAAAAGATCAGACAGATTGTAGGATTCTGGTTTAAAGTAACAGAAGACTATTTAATTTATTAAACCTATTGGGTAGTTATTGAAAGTAATGGCAAAGATTGAAGAAATAAGTTTCACGATTGTAATAACAAGATTACAACTCTAAAATAAGAACAAGGGTGATGAAAAGTAAAGACAAGGTTGATTAAACAAGAATTTGCATTTCTGAAGAGAGAGGATTTTGGTTTTTCCGTAGAGGAGTTGTGTGAATGTCATCTGAAAACATTGGAAAGCTTCTCTATTTACAGGGGACAACATGTGCTTAAATCTTCATGGGCTTTCCGCACCAAATCTTCAAGATTTCAATCCGGTGCGAACTAATGATCCTCCGCACTGCTTGTTGATTTTCAACAAACTTCCGGGAAGCTGCTGAGATGGTTCTAGAGCACTGAGACGCCACACACCATTGACTTGGGCTCATCATCATCGGGACATTGTCTTTAATCGAATCACCATAGCTCATGCGCATCGGTGCGGGCTCACTGCTTCAAATCTGGTGCGAGGTAAGGAATTTGGTGACAAAACAACCTAGAATCACTTGTAAACTTGAACTTGTTCCACTAAGCCACGAATTTGACTTAACTTAATCATATTAAGCTCATGGTTCAGCTAGAACCAAAATCGATCAAAACAATGGCTAAAAATGGTGCGAACATAGCCATATATCCTTAATCAATAAAAGGTATGGCACATAATTATCATGCCATAGACCACTACTAACATTTATGAATATGGCTCCATGCATACGGTGCCATAGATCGATCAAAATACACCATTTTCAGTTTTCGTGTCCTTAATTGAAAACCGATGAAAAGTTATGAAAATGGTATAGCTGGAGCTGAATCACTTCAAATAGCCATTATAATTGTTGTAGAGCATGTCTCATGCCATGTGGTGAAATCGCCATGCTTAAATCGCACCATATTGGTGTTTTGTCCTTAACTGAATACCGAGTGAAAGTTAGCTTCCGAACCAAAACACACCGAAACTGATCAGTATGGAACACGACTACTAATGATTCATGGTAGGAGGGTGCCGCACTGTTTAATTAATCATCACCAAGGTGCTTAAATTACAAACCCTATCTCAGATGTCCTTAGGTGAAAAACTGTTAAAAACTTGACCTAGTGCGGCTCCACATCGAACTAAAAGTATAATCCACACCCGACATATCCTGCACCTAACAGGGTCTGCACTTGACATGGTGCGACATAAATATATTCCGCACCGATGTACTTAATTTTCAATAATTATAAATAATTATAATTATTTTGGGCTTCTGGGATCAATTCAAGGGTGGATTTTGGGAGGAACATCACTACTTTTGGTTTCAAGAGGGTGTGTCTCATATTTGCCACTAAAACGCAAACTTGTATGGCCATTGACCAAACCACTTTATTAGCCAATTTGTTTCAAATAAATAATTTGAACCAAAGCCTAATGGCTTTAATTCAATGATGGAACCAGTATTATAGCGTTTATAATTATGGACAAAGCCAAACCAACTTTGGCTTTCTCATATGGCTAAATCACCTTCACCACTTAGCCATTTTTGATTAATATTAATTAAAATTAGATTACAAGGAATTTTCCAAGTAACTTTCTAAAGTAGTTAGGGATTTGGGTCTAGGTCAATTTGTCGCAATTTGCTTAATTACTCAAATTGTAAATTAGGAGTAGGACTTTACATCAAAAAGAATTTTCCATATAATTACTTTAGTAACATAGAGGGACAAAAAAGAAAAAAGAAAAAAAACAAACAAAGAGGGACAAATGAGAGAAAAAAAAGGGATGGGGAAAATAAAAGATGACTTGTATGAGGTGGCCAGAACATGGCAGTGGATATTGGCGGTGACGGTATTTTAATTTTCCATTGGTTGATTGGATGAAAATTGTTAAGTCGGGTAATTACATGTGGTATATTTATAAAATTTAAGTGACTTGATTGAGATAAATTGAAGTTTGATAATTAAAGTGGGAAATATATTAAAACTTTAGCACCATCGGTGAAATTTAATTGACTTACGTGTCGCCATGGTTCTTCTTAATTAGAAAAAGGAAAGTGAACCAAAATCCATCCTCGTTTGAACTTGATTGACAAAGGAAGCCGAATATTAGGAACTAAAGTAAAATCGAACCCAATAATTATCCAACTCGAGCTTGACCTGAAGCCAAATTAATTTCCTATATGTTAATAATTAAAGTGTTAGAAATATATTATCAAAACCAAATATCCATTTTGGACATAAAAGTTTCTAAAATTACTCAATTTGAGTCCAAATATTTTCGAGTCCAGACAAATCAAGCATAAGGCTGACGGGAATTAGGTTGTGTGTCACATGTGACATGTGCTATGACCTTTTCTAACAATCTAACGGGACAACATGTTATATTCGAATTTACAACTATATAATTTAAACATGCTACATAATTTTTTTTTCTTCAATATTTTCCATCTTTTCCTCTCTCAAAATCTTAATAGTTTCTCTCTCTAAAATATCATATTATCACCCAATTCAAGAACAATATTCATCACCATCAAATCAAACCTTTCATTCAAAACCAATCCCGCGGAGTAGCTGTAAGACAACTGCCCAGGATTTAAAAAAAATGATGTGGTGTGCTCTAAAACTGACTTATGGCACCCACTTATTTATGCGACACGTGTCTTTGAAAATGGGTTAGGCTTGGATTCGAATGGTTTTTGTTGGGGTCGGTTTTGGAGAGAGAAGTAATGCAAGAAAACTTATAACTATCTAAAGAGAGAAATTGAGGAGAGAGAACGGAAAGAAGAGTAGAGATGTCGAGACTTGAGAGGGAGGAATAGAAAGAAGAGGAATAGTGGCATGCGAGAGAGAGATTTCTGTCGAGTAGCAGGTTGCTCTGACTCCAGCAGTCTACCGGACAAATGACCGTCATCCGACCACATCTTTTCTCCAACGACTTTCGACTCCTCTCAATCAACTCTCAACCTTCTTCTTTGTTTGGGGTTTGTTTTTCTTCCTTTTTCTTTTTTTTTCTTTGAATTTGTTGCGTATGTGTGTTCTTGCTTTGAATTTGTTTCTTCCCTTTGGTTTTCACTTGTTTTTCTCTTTCATTTGGAGTTCAAGGTTTTAGTTTCTCAGCCACGCGAGCCTGTAATCGCTCTCAACAGCTCCACCAAGGAATCTGTTGTCGTTTTGGCTGGGATTTTGTTTGATTTCCCTCTTGGTTTATGTTTCCTTTTGGATGGGAAAATTTGATCTATAAGGTTTATTTGAGATTTTTATATGATGAAAATTATGGTTTTGATAGTGTAAAAGAGCTTTGACATTTATTTATTTGTTTCAGTAATGTTTTTATTTATTAATTTTCTATTCTGAAAATATGACATGGCATGCCACATCAGCTTAGTCCGTCAGAAAGTTGACATCGTCTATGCCACGTCAACAAATTTCATGGTGCAATGGACGACAATTAATGTGAGGGGTTTAATTGCTCCGGATCCTTCACTATAGGGACTAAATTGGTTAAATTATGACTTGAGGAACCACATTGCACAAAGACTCTGAGTATAGTGATTTTGAACCTCCAAAATTAATTTTATTTCAATTTATTTAGAATTAATTATTTATTCATCGTAATTTTTCTGCTAGTTTAATTCTTAGTATTGTTACCCATGGAGTTGGTGTTAATTCAACTCATGACATCAAATTCCTTTATTTATATATATATACACACACTATACTATATATTATTTTTAGTGACTATGAAAATTACTTAAAGGCCAAATTGGGGATTAATGTGGTGCCTCCTTTTGGCTTTTTTTGGTCTTTTCTCACTTTTCGAGTGACTAAAAAGGCCCTCGGTGAATTTCTTCCCTTACTTTTCCTGCTACCCTTTTTTGTAATTTACTATTTTTATATTTATGATTAAGTGTTTTTTAATTACATATTAATTATGTGTAGATATTAGGATTTATCGGTTCAACTTCTCTGCCGGAATTCCAAAGGATTGGTGCTATAAATGTATTTGCAATAATGATTGATTCATGGGTAAACTATTGACATTCCTGTTCTGTTTTCCTTTCGTCTTCATTTCTATTTGAGTGGTTTTGTTCTTCCCTAATATTTCTCTGAATTGGTTTCAAATGGACTCCGTTCTGTTTCTTAAAATTTCCAGATGGACGTTGATAAGATCCTTCCATTTAATTTAGCAACGCGGATAGTATAACCTAAAGTGGGGAGCTTTCACTTCTCACCGCAACATTTTGAGGTAGGATTTGTTTGTTGATTATATGATTTGATATTTAAATTTAACATTTCCTTATTTCTCTTTTATTTTACAAAAAGTTTTTTTTTCTTATTTATCATTTGACTTCCTTTTATTGAGGTTACTTTTAGTTGCTTGTGTTTAGTATATTTCCATATTTCCAAAAGCACAATTAGTCAATGCTAAGTACAATCATTTTGTGATGCATTGTGTAAATTACATATGCTCATGCAAATGCTATCAACTAATTCAATTTTCCTACGACAACTATACATGCTCCTTGACTACAAAAAATTAGGCCTTCATTTTGCAGAAGCCAAATTCTTCCATCTACCGGAGTTCATTAATTTAACAATTGCAATCAAGATTAAAAAATGACCGCAGCGTACTATGTTTTTTAGATAATCAACATACATTTTAAGCAACAATTAATATTAGCTTTATTTTGATGAATTATCTAGAGATGGAGGAGTAGAATATTAGCTTTATTTTGATGAATTACCTAGAGATGGAATAGAATTTAGGTAATGCACTTTGAGAATGAAAGAGAGGTCATGTGGTTTGTTTTATATATGCAAATTATTTGTTTCGATGTATGAGTTTCTCCTAACTTATTAACTTACAGCCAATGCAATATTTTCTTACTAACCGACTTAAACAACTACAAAAAATATAGCCCCTAATAAGAAGATGACTGCAGCACAAGTGTAGTCCGCCTTGCTTGTATATAATTAGTACATGTCCTCATATGTTATTTGTCCTCTAACATTTGTTCATATATGAATATATATATATATATATATATAGTTAAATGTTGGCATATTGAAATATAATGTGTATATACACACACAATTACACACTAGTAGGTCACTTATAAAAAAACTTCCAATTTCACCCTTGCTTGTGTCCCCATGAGATATTAATGTACTTAAACCATACTCACTTCTACATCTAATGAAGTGATTTCTTTGGTGACCCTCATTCTCACAAGAAGAAAGAAAGGTATGAATGAAATATTATATTTAATGTATACATATTATAAATACTTTTCATTGTCAAATATATTAAAAAAATTTTAAAACAATGTCTAGATTTGCTTTATTTCTCATATTATGACTCTAAAATATGTGAAAATATATAAATAAGCATTGGCTGAAATTTCAAGCCAAAATTCAAACGTTTTTATCACTTATTTTTGAAATTGGTCGATATCCGTCGATATAGCCATTCGATATATGTACCAATATCTGTATTAAACTCCTTGGTGGCAGCCACATCATCATAATATGTGATTGGGTGACCAAAATATTCAATTTTACAAATATAAGTGACCAAAACGTTACTTTTTATAGTTTATGACCAAAACAAAAGGTTGTTAAAAGTTAAGTGACCATGTTTGTAATTTACCAATTTCTTTTTTGCTCCTGCAAGATATTTTGACAAAGAATGCTGACTTTCACATTAATTGTTATGTTATGGAGCTGAGGAGTGAGATACCATGAACCTAAAGATGGGAAATTTGGTGAGGTGTGGGAACAAGTATTTCAGGCTTGCTACTGGATAGCTGTATGCGATCTCAAAAGATGTGGCGACATATATCGATAAATCAGTATGAACCAAAAGCCATCTTCATTTAAAATATAAGATTTATGTGTAAACCTCAAGCCTAGCCCTGAGTGTTCTTATTTTTGTATTCTATTTCAAGTATTAAGGGCAAGAGTCAGATTAATTTGCCTATTCTGGATTCCAAAATTGTTACTATGGTTCCTTCCGTGGTTTCTTTGGTATAATATTTTTGTAGGTGATAAACTACCTTATGTTTTCTTTGAAGTTGTTGATGGTTAGTCTAAGGTGTTCTCATCCTTTTTTCCTTTCTTTTCTAAATTTTATTTCCACCATATTCGTTTTTATTTTTGTTTGGTTTGTTTCATGAGGTGTCTAAATAATGGGTTGAAAGAGAAATTATGTTCATCATGGACTGACAACGAGGAAAAGAAATATGGTTTGTTCCTTAATTGTATGTTTTTTTTTTTAAAAATAGAAGGGTCTTTATAAAATGGGGAGCTCAGGTTGAAGATGGGTATGTGCAGGTCGTGTAGGCTGCTGTGCATATTGGGTGGCTATTGAACAAGAGGTAAATTTTGCTCTTTTTCCCCCTATAATTATGTCTTATTTCTGATGCATTGAGATAATGGATTAGGGGTTCGAATCATAGATTCCAATGTCTTAAGAAAGCCTAACGATTATTAGGTCAGGGTTAGGCTGTTTGAATCTTATGTTGAGATTCAAGCAGGTGTGTTAAGAAGATGGGCAAGACTTAAGCTCACTTAAATCATTTGCTTTAGTTTAGATGAATATAAGCTCAGTCAAATTGTTAGAATTATTTATTGTGAAGATTCATCAAGTGTGGGCTATTCCAAACATATAGAACTCAAGTGAGCTCCCATATATAATTTCCCTTGGGTTTCTAATTAATATAAACTTTGTGTGTAAATTTATTGACTTGATGATAGATTCAATACTAACTTTATTTGCTGAAGTCAACAATTCTAAAGCACTTGGTTTTGTTTCGTTGGGAACTTTAGGGGAGAAAAAGGAGGCACCTTCCTAAGCCCTCCCAATTATGCATTAGCTTAATTGATGGAATCATTTTGCTTGCTTCTGCCTGCATGTTCGTTCGGCTTTTTGTTTGCATGGATTCTTTTCTTCTCACTTTTCAATATCACAGCTCTTGAAAAGTCTCTATCTGCCGCTGGTGAGAAGTTTATCTTTATGCAGAAGCTTCGTGATTTTGTTTATGTTCTATGTGAATTTTTGCAGGTGTGCCTTAATCTATTTATGTCTTGCTTTTCTTTGTGCTAGTATCATCTTTACTTTTGTTAATGGTCAAATTGGGGATAGCTAAGCCCATTTAAACACAAAAATCCCATTATTTTTACCATGGCCAAAAATACTAAAAATACCCTATTTTATCACATTTTCACAAAACACCTCCTCACCGCAGTAGCTTTGCTGCTGCAACTTGTTTTCTTATGCTCACCGCGGAACTCTTCCTTTCCCAAATCTGATTTCCCTCATCATGAAAATCCATGTTTCTTATTTTCCTCTAAAATATTTCTCTCTCACCGCGGAGCTTATAGCTACCACAACTCGACTCTTTCAAAATTATCGCCGAACTTGACTTTCGCCATATTTTCCTCTAAAACCCGATTTTACTCTATAATAATCGGGGTCTTCACTTCAACAGGGGACAAGGAGATCCAAACCTCTCCTCTGTTCTTAATCACAACAACTATTTCCACAACACACAGCAATACTCTCTTCTCCACTTCAACACTTTTGTAAACCAATTTCTTTCCCTTACATTTGTATTTCCATCTTCTTTCTTCCAAGCTCTCTCTCACAATGTATTCTCATGTGTATTATGTTCCATTTATTAAAGAAACTGAGGTTATTTCATTGTTTGTTAGTTTTTTCATCTCCACCTTTAAGCTAATTCTGCGGCAACACCTCTCCTGCCGCAAAACTCACTTTACCAAATACTTTACAACAAATCTTACCTCGCGATAACACTCTTCATCGCGGAGCTCTGCTTACTGCGGTAGTACCCTTTTTACAGCAATAGAGTGCCTATAAATAATCGCGGCGTCAACTTCATCTTCAACAATTCTCACTTCCAGAGCTTCTTCTCCTTCTGCAAATTACTTCCCATTTACCTTTCTTTAAATTCTTTCCCTTTATCTAGCATTCCCATCTTCTTTCTTCAAGCCCATCTTTCAAAGTGTAATCCCATTTGGTTAAAGCAATGATGCTCTGTTCTAGGGATCAAATAACAGGGAAAAACAGAGCTCTCATCGTCTTCTCCAAAAGCCCAAATCTGCGGTAAACACCCTTTCGTCGTAGTATTTTTGCCGCTGCAATTGGTTGTCTTCCCAGCTTTCTGCGAGACTCATTCTTCAAATCTGACTTCCTTTTAAACCATCGCGGCAATAGTCTATTTCATATTTTCCTCTAGAAAAACCCTATTTCTATTCGAAAAAGGGGTCTGCCCAAACCCATTGGAGCTGAAACCAGTCTAGCCCCATATTTGCCACACAAAAAGCTCCCCACAACTTTCTATATCTGTTTTGAATGAAACAGTTGGATCTCTGTACTTTTAAATTTTTGTCAGTTCATGGTATTGAGAAAATGCACAAGATTGGACTAATAAGAGTTTTATGGTATAATAGTGAACCCATTGTACACTAACTGTCTAATTCGAAGTTATAGTGTACGGAAACTTTGGTTGGCATTTAGATGGGTGTTTACTGTAATTGCTAATTGATTTTGCCATTTTAACATGGTCTTAGGAATCTCATTCAGTTAGAATGACATAGTGTTAGATATTCAGTTATCTTGAGTCATTTTTAAAGAAGTTTCTTTTCATGTATGCATGTAATTAGACCTGCTTCTTAACGTATATTTACCAGCTTACTATGGTTTTTCTGCTCCAGCATAAAGCTCCCCTTAATGAGGAACTTAAAGAGCACATGCACAAAATTAATCAAGAATATAGCTGTCTTAGAAAGAAGATATGCAAATAATGATGATGAGATGGTGGAGGTTGAAGCAGCCGTGAAAGCAGCAATGTTGGTTTTCAAGGAACGTGGAAACAATGCTGTAGCGGTCGAATATCTGCAAAGGGAGCTCAGGCTGCATCTGGTAGGCGGCAAGCAAATTTACCAATACATCGCTTGAGCCAATAGGCTATTTCGGCAGCTCATGGTTTCTATGGAACACTAGTCGTATAAACATTGGCATTATCACAAGAACTCATAAATTGATCACATTCAAGATTTCCTTTAAATCCCAAGATACCTACAACCTTGCTCAACAATATATATATATATATATATATATATATATATGCACTCTATTTACATCTTTAGGGGATAGAAAAAATATGCTTATCATGTGTGATTGTCAAATTTGAGAAGTCCAGTCAAAATTATAAAATATGAAATTAAATATTAAGGCACTCATATTAATAATGTTCAGACTGACAGGTAACGTCTTATCTAGTTAATATGTCATTAGCATATTCATACGTTACAGATTGTACTAGTTGACTAATATTCAAAGATCATGTGAAGATGTTTTACTTTTTTTTTTTATTTGGTAGCGTATAACTTTTGGATTTGAAAATATTTTAAATCCATCTTTTACTTTGATTATTATATCGAACGAACTATTACGTACCTACTACAAATTTTGTTGGTTAGAAAATTTGTAGTCAATTTTTGAGTAATTGAGTAAAAATAATCAAATTTAGCACTGAATTTAAGGATGTACATAGACTTTTTTTTTTCTAGGATAAAAAGGATATGCTTACTTCGTTTTTTTTTTTGGCCAGGGATATGCTCAATAACAAGTGAATGCCATGCCCAATTTCTCTCAATTTGAGAAATTGAGTCAAAAAGGGAGTCAAAGTTATCAAATTTGAAATTAAATATTAAGACACATATTGTAAGTAATTCTAAGACTAGCTACAGGTACTGTTTTTTACAACTAATACATTTTTTAAAAAATATTCCAACAAAATTTCCACGCGTTATAATATTTTGTTGATTTTTTCAATCATACTATTTAGATAGAGGGCTTCAATTTTAGGCATCTTGTGCCCGTAGCATTTCCGTAGCTATAGCCTTTATTTACTACGGAATTATTCGTAACAAAATTTGTCCGTCACAATAGACCATGTTTTCTAGTAGTGTAAATTATACTGATCGGTTAATGTCTAAAGATCAAATGACAGTGTTTTACTTTTTTTTTTATTTAATAGTACATTGTTTATTTTGTAACGTACAATTTTTCGGATTTGAAAATATTTCAAATCCATAATCTGTAACGCATGAAAATTCACCCTTTACCTCGATTACATCGGACAGTTTACTTATAAATACAATCAAAACTTCACAATGTAGTCATGTTCAAAGTTTAAGTAGAAATCGTTGATCAAATATGAAAGATCTTGATGTAGAATTACATTATCTTTCTTTATCCTTTTGTTCTCTTAAAAAACTGTTGACAAAAAGAAAAATGGAATGCTTTGAAGTTCTCTTAGGATGTCAAAACATCCATGGGGTTATTCTCCTTGCATGCAAAAGTAAGGTAATCTCTCATAGACACAAACTCCTACCATGTATACCTCTTTCTATATATAGAAATACTTTCTATGGTAGCTAGTCTATATATTTTTTTCTTTCCAAATCTCATGTAGTTTCTTTTTAATTTTCTTCTTAATTCCGTTTTGAATAGGTTTTTGAGTCAATATCGAAAAAGAGAAATAGTGAAAACAGTCAGAGAATGGGCCTAGCCTAGTTGAGCTCTCATCACCAGAGTTGATAAGAATGGGGAAAGTGAACGAAACAAATCAGATTCCCCGTATTACTTAAATATATTGTTTTTGTTTGTTTATGTGGAAAGTATAATAATAATTGGATAAAAAAGGGAAAAAGAAACGAGAAAATCCTGTGTGCCAAATAGCGATTCTTGCAGAGTTTACAAGCAACGAAGAAGAAAAAGTTTGAAGTTTGAAGACATAACCAATGTTTCATTGTGCTCTTTTTTCATGTATTATGGAGGAAATTAAAGTGATTTAAACCTTAATTTGTCCTCAATATTAAGAGGAGCAAAAATAGTTAGCAAATTAACTTGTTTTGTTATCGTACATTTCATTCATTCATTCTTTCTTTCAAGTAGTAATTTCCACATTTTTGTAATTTAAATTATGGTTATAATTAATGCTGTCCTCCCTTTATTTTTTTGCTATACATTGTCCTATCTGTATATACTAAGATTGAAATTTGTATAGATATTTCACTTGCATGTACTTAATATAAAGATTGAAGCCACCAGTAACACTTGTTTTTTTTTTTGGCGAAACGAGTAACACTTGTTTAAGGATATGCTTTCTATACTTTAATATATATCGATATTTGATTACACTATATTTAGATTAGAGAGAGCAAGGGGAGGAAAAGGAATGGAAAATGGGAAAGAGGTATCCCGTCCCGTGTCCCGTGTCCCCTTTCCCTCGATTCAGTAAAAAATTTTAATTTTAGAAAACTTAGATGGGTCAGATGATCAGGTCCAATTTTAGGTGATTGAAATGGGATAACCAAGCCATCGGACATTTGGCGGTGATAGAGTGCTGAATTCTTAATTCTAATGGTTAGGGTTCAATTCTAACAGTCTCAAATACAAATAAAAAAAAACTGAGATAACCAAATTTTTAAATTTAGCGCTAATTTTGATGGCATACTTGCATTAATTTTAACCTCCAAAATAGTTATACTTACTTCAGTAAGAACTAAACGTCATGGGATGTATTATTGAAATCACTAAAAAAAAAATAGTCGTCCACTGTGAAATCAGCGATGTAAGGTAAATACTTAAAGTTTTTATTTTAAAATTCAATACTAAGAAACTTATTGCATTAATAAATTAAATAAGACTAGTAG